>JAOEGS010011046.1:0-18069 GCA_025447755.1 Corythornis vintsioides
CCACAACAACAACAAAAAAAAAATCCGCTGGGATCTGCCTGCTCCGGGACCTCCTTCACTCCGGCTCGGAGGTGGATGCATTTTTCATGAGCGCTGGGTGAACAGGTGCAAAGTGCGGCGGGGCGGCCCGGCCCCGCACCCCGGCCCGCTTCGGGGCGGCGTGTGCGTGTGTCAGTGTGTCCGTGTGTGCCTCCGTGTGTGTGTGTGTGTGTGCGCCCCGGCGTGTGCATGTGTGCGTGTGTGTACTAGGAGATTATGGAGAGCAGCGACCGGGACATGTACCGCCAGTTTCAAGACTGGTGTCTCAGGACTTACGGGGACTCAGGAAAAACCAAGACGGTGACCCGTAAAAAATACGACCGGATCGTCCAGCTCCTGAACGGCTCCGAGTCGAGCTCCACGGATAATGCCAAATTCAAATTCTGGGTCAAATCTAAAGGCTTCCAGCTCGGCAACTCGGACGAGGTCAGTGGTGGTGCTGGAGGAGGGAAGCAAGTGCTGTACGTGCCAGTCAAAACCACGGTTAGTAGAGAATTGTCTTCCTTGTTCTATGTCGGCCGCTGCAGCCCGCTCCGGGAGCGAGAGGCACAGGGGGAGCCGCAGCCACAGTTGGCTCCTTCCTCCCTCTTCCCCCAAGTCATCATCACCATGTTGCGTTTGCCTGTCACATTATACACCGCCGAGGTCTTTGTGGGTCCTTTTATTTAAAGAGATCGTGCTCACAATACACCCTGCCGGGTCGGTGTCGTTCTCCTCGTCTCGTGTGTCGGTGTCCCCCCCACCCCCTCCACCTCCCGGGCCGCCGCGACGGGTTCGGGGTGGGCTATTGTCCCTTGTCCCGCCGCCGCCGCTCCGGCCATTGTGCCGGGCCCCGCCGCCCCGGGCAGCGGCCCCCCGCCGCCGGCGGGGCTGATCGGTAGCGCACGGGGGTAGCCTGCCTGGCACAAAGCCAAGCGAGGCGCCCGTCGGTGATTTGGGGGGGGTTTCCCCGGGATATCGGTTGTTTTTTTGTTTTTTTGTTTTTTTTCCTTTTTAATTTTTTTTTTTTAATGTATATTATTCGTATTCTTTTTTTATTGTCAGCCCGCAGCCCTTGAGCCGCCGAGCGGCACGAATGTGCCGGGCTGGCTGGGAAGAGCCGGCTGCGATAGTAACGGCAGCGGGGAGAGAGGATGCTCAACAAAGGGAGAGGGGGTTCCGCATGACCGAAGGGAGGGTGTATTTTTGTTCCTCTTTCTGGGGTTGCACGAGTCTCGCAGTCATAAGGCTGAAAGCTCAGTGTGATGCGCCGGGGTAGCGTGGCAGCATCCCTCGGCAGCTGCCGGGCTCGGCGCGGCTCTGGCAGCGGGAGAGATGTTCTGCTCGGTGGTGGCAGAAGCGACACGTTTTCCTATTTAAGAAGATGGGGACTGTTGGCTTCAAGTAGGTTTTGCCTATTGAACTCTCTTAATGTATCATTATTCTTACTTCTTATGCTCCGGGTCACGCAAGCTAAGCTTCTTTTGTCTGTGAGTGGGGCGGGTGAGGAGGGAGAGCTGAGAAAGGAAACCTGGCAATTAAAAATATTCCTGCCTGGGCATTTGGCTTGGATGAGCAATGTTCTTTTTTTTTTTTTTTTTTTCTTTCGGCTGGCAGCTTATTCTATCCTAACGGGAAGGTTGCTGGGTGGCGCAGCAAAGGGGGCTTCTTGGAAAGTATTCTGGGTTGGGTTGTGACGTAGGCTGCCAGGGAAATCTGCCACTCTCTGCCTCACTGAAGTCATAAACCTGGGCATTCCCAGAGGCTGGCTTGTATTTGCCCCCTTGTCATCAGCACCGTCATGCCTGTGAGGAGGCAGAGGTGGGAAATTAATTTTAAGGAGTTTACAAATGAAAAGACTGAAAGTGAAAGAGAAGCTCTGGACAGTTTGTTCCTTCTCTGTGGTTTTTATTCACCAAAGCGTTCTAGGTCTGCCTATAGATTGGGGTTCTTGGGCAGATGTCTGTTCTGCTGTTAGATGACTGATTGCAAATCTCTGACCCCAGACAGTACTGTAGATAGAATTTATCATGAAAATATTATCGAAAGAAGTCTCCAGTTAGGTTGGTTTTTTGAAATATCTCTTCTGCTTACTGAAATAATAATTTTGGAGAGCCACTAGACAAGATCATTTATTCCTAGGAATGTCCTTTTCCTTCTAAGTTCAACACTTGTAAGCAGATGCAGGATTTTTAAACATTGTATTGACTACACTACTAAATAAAAAGATAAACCTTAATTGGACATGGAAGAATTTAAAAATTAAGTGCTGTTCTTGGCCTCTGAAACACAAGACTCAGTGATGATCAGCTCGTCTATTTTCTCTCACCTTTGCTAGGCCATGAAAGCCTGGAGTCCCACCTTGAATTTCCCCTTCTATTTTATTTTCAGCTCAAATAAATTTTTTTTTTTTTTTTTTTTTTTTTTTTTTTTTTTTTTATCTTCAGAGTTTTCAGTCAGAGGTCAAGCACCTTGCTAGTTTTACCTTTGTTCATTTAGGGGAATGATACCTTCAACTGTGGATGTCTCTGTATATCCCTATATACATACATACATACATATATATATATATATACACACATTCATATAGAAGTAACTATCTTTAGATAGCTTAAGCAACCAAGTAGGCATACTAATAAAATAAGGATGCCTGCTAATAAAATGAAGAAAAGGAAAGTGAGAATGACCTGTCTGTAGGCCATTCCTGAATATCTGTACATTAGTTGATCAGTGACATACAAACACTTACAGAAAAGGTCTTGCATGTAGGTAGAAATTCCTCTCAGTGTAAATCTGTTGGCCAGCATGAGAAAAGGTGATAAGGTGATACTCAGCACTCTCATAAAAGATTCAGCTCTGAGAAACAAATGCTGCCTCCCTCTTAAATCCATGAATCTGGTGCCACTATCTCATCACAAAAGGCAGAGGAGTATTTAAGTAGACCTGTAGGGTGAAACCAGTTCATATGAGCTATTGCCAGGGCAGGGGCAGCACCTGCCAGGTGCCAAAGGCTCAGAAACAACCTGTTTGACAGAACAGGGATGCAGCCCCTGAGCCTAGAGAAAGCCAGTGGCAAAGCTCCTCTTGACTTCAGAGGCCTAGGATTTCACCCAGCTAGAAATGATAAGGTCCAGGGGGAAAGACTTGATTTTCATCAGACAGTAATTGTTGGTAAGCCTTAAAAGCCCATTCTCTTATTTCTTTAGCTCTTACTAATTATTAAAGAGTTTATTAATTGATGACCAACACCCCATCTATTTTGTTGTTTATTTTTCTCTCCTGTTGTCATTATGTACACTTGAACTTGTCCTATCCGCAGAGAAAGGGACGAATAGTAACAAATCACCAAACTATGAATCTCTTTCCTTCATCCTCTCCCTCTTCTTGTCCATCACTTGATCTCACCATAGGTAAAAGTAATTTCAATTTAAAATTGATCACTGCTGGCAACATGAGCACTCCCTCTGCAGTAACAGGATGGATGAAATTACAAGTTGGACTCTACAATCACAAGCTGGTCAAAAATAAGCAAATATTCAAATACTTCATTAGGAATTATTCTCTCCTTGAAGCTTTAAGATTTGCTGCTCAGCTTTGCTGTCAGCCAGAGAGATTTGCTCCTGATGGTGCTGTAATCCACTGCTGCTGGTAATTAGACATCATTACTGCTGCGTTAAAGGGAAAGAGAGAAGGAGAGAGGACAGGCTGGGGCTAATTAACTACTTGATTCTAATGAAAGAAAGAGAGCCTGATAGCAACTGGGAGGTTGCACCGGAACAGGCTGGATGTACAACACAGACTTAATTGAAGCAGGGGTGTCTTGCAGTCTCACAGTAGCTGAAGCTTGGTCTACTTTCATATTCTGTAGGCAGCAACACACAAAGTATTACTCTGTTTTTCCCTTGCCTGGTTGGTAAGTAGCTCAAAATCACAGGCCTGTCTTCAATATCAAGTATAAGCATGCCAGAAAGGAGAACACATAGATGATTATGTGCCACCTTAATCTATTTTATGGGTATGGTCTCCTCAAGAGCAACAGGAACAAATCGATTTCTGATTGTTCACATCCCTCTGTGGCCTAGGAGATGTACTTTTGGTCACCAGGCAACAACATCCCCTGCAAAACAGCCATTTTAGGTCCAGAGTGGGACAGCACGCAGGGTGACATTGCTGTGAGCAAGCCAGTGAGCACCTCATGTCTGCAACTTTTCCGGTTGCTACCGATCCCATCACAGGTTTTCTTCCATTAAACCCAAGCTGCACTTGATGAAAGTAGTGAAGTTATGCCTAGCTCAGCCACACTGTATAAACATGTTAGGCTAACAAATATGCCAAATGGCTGACAGTATCGACTTTTCCTGGTCGGTATTCACAATTCATAAGGAGACATGGAGTTAATATTTCATCTACTATTTTTTCTGATCATAGACAAGATTTTTATGGTGGATTTTTGGGTGTGTATTTTCTGCATTGTTCTTTAACTGGAACTATTTATCAGTCGGTAACTTGAAAACAGATTTCTTCTCACCACTTTTCATTCTCTTGCTTGAGGTTGCCCATAGAAACAAATATGGCTCCTAAAATCAGTCTTGATTTAAAAATAAGTTATAAAATGGTGGCCAAAGCTGTATCAGTGGATTCTAAGCAGAACTTAGGTTTAAAAAAGAAAGGCCAAGATGACTGCGAGATATCCCTCAAATGCAGAATTTGCCCAGTATTAGCAAACTAATAGAATATAACCTCAAAGGCCAAGTTCAGATTGCTTTTATGTCATTATTAATTTGGAATGACTCCACTGACTTTAATTAAATCATAAAACTAATGTATGAATTTTCCTGTGCCTTCTTTTGTATTTTCCAGCTACAAGCATAGAATGAACTTCCATTCAGAAGACAAACTGTGTTCAGTTGAGTTAAATCTTTAGATCCTCCAGGAGGGTTTTGTACCCCCCGGATTGCCACTAGCAGACCAGTGAGGATCTCTGCAGGTGCAAGGCTGTGCTACTGAAACTGATTACAGGATTTAGGGCTTAAAATCATGGGCTAGTCAGTTCTAGGGAACTGGCTGTATCTCAGTCCACCTCTTGTTCTCTTACTGATGAAGAATAGTAGATGGACAATGAATTCATTGTTTGTTTTCTTTTATATAAATTGCTTTGTTTATGAACATTAGAAGAAACAGATCACAGTATGAATAGCTTATATATGTCAAAATATAGTGCTTCAAATTAACTTATGTTTTAAAATAATTTAAATTTATTTAAATTCATTCATTTAAAAATAATTTACATTCATTGCATTTCTCCCCATTTTTGTAGCCATTGGTATATATAAAAGAAGAATAAAAGTGTTTGTCAAATATATAGTGGTAGCTCTTTATCCCACTGCACTGCCAACACATAATGCAGTAAGTGCCATGGAGAGGTGATGTCAAGGGTGAACTACAGTTTATCCCAATGTGTAATTCTGCAGTAGTTTGCAGTCCCACTAAATGCACCTCCCAGGCTCAGAAGTGGTATTTGAGCCCTGCCAGATCTGTCCCACTTTAGCTGCCCACCACATTCTCCTTAACCCCTATTCAGGTCTCCAGAGCTTCATCTCCTGCAGTTCCCCACAGCCTCTGCCAATTGCAGCCCTCCCCATGGACTTGGTGAGGAGGGATGCTGGTGATTCAGTCAGAGAGTGCCTGGAAAATGGTCACAGCAGATGGAACAGAACCGGTTTAGTTGGCAACTCTGCATGCAAGCACTCAGTGAGGTGTTGAGGAATAAAGAGAATAACCCTGGCCTGAATGTGAAATGTTCAAGTGGCCCTCTCCGTGCACAGGAGAGAGGCAAAGGGAGATGAGGGTTTGAGATTTCTTGGTAGCAATGATAAGTGAGGATTTTCCAAAGAAGCTTGAGCCAAAGACAGCAAAATTGTAAAGAGGGCGCATTTAAAAGTGCTTCTTCTCTAAAATCAGAGACTGTTAAGGTTACTTCAGAAACACTGAATAGGGTGTAACAGGACCCTAATTAGAAATGTTGAATTGGATGTAGCAGGGCCCTACGAAAAACTACTACTGATGTATCCATCCCATCCATATATACATATAATGAGACAAGATGACAGATTCAGTGCTATCCCTGGTAAAGTCCAGGCTTGTAGCTCAAAAACCTGTAAATCTTTCCATTGATCCAAATTAAAACCTCCCAATTTCATTTTCATGCTGCTGTGAACCTTTGCCGAGAAGGTGGCAATGAACTTGGCTCTACACTGTCTTCCCCTCAGCCTGTTGTCAGTGAAGCTGCACAGGATTTGATGACGATACAGCACAGTTGGGACTCCAGCTCAGACATTGCAGTCCTGATTTTCTTTAGCTGCACTGTGTTGTTTCTGTGGCTACACAGCTATGTGATCAGTGGGAAATAAGCAGGCATTTGCTAGCAGGTTGGTGCTAAAAGGGGCTGATAGGCACCAGTACAGCACAAGGGACTTTTTCTGATCTTTTTTCTTTCTGTATCATCTGAGGTGATCACTGTTGCTCCTGTTCAACACCTTAGATAGAAAGGAGACACAACCTGGAGAGACTACACACATAGATTCACAGAAAGACTCCACGTGGAGAGAGCTTATTGTGGACACAAGCCCCTGGAGGAAGAAGGCTAATGCTAGTGTTGGACAAATGTGGGAGTTAATGATTCAAATTCCATTTTACGCTACATAAATAAATTAAAATTGGCTGCATTGAACTGTGAGTTTCAGTCTTTGCTGTTGAAAAGAGGCAACCAGCAGCTGCTGGGTTTGGTCTGAAGGAAGCTATTTGGGTCCTGATCTTTCCCCATGTGCAGGATACACCTGTTGAGAGTTTGCTGGTAAAAGAGGAACAAAATGAGCAAGGTAAACGTTGAAGAGAGATACAAAAGAGGTAGCTGTGGAGAAGCAGTGTGAGACAGTGTTCAAGAAACACTCTCCAGGAGTTTGATATCAGATTCTGAAGCCTCCCATGCATCACAGAGGGTCACAGGTATATTTTTTCCTTTGTTAAGTAGGTTGACACTGATCAACACAGCCTCCAAAAATAAGTAGAGCTTTTCAGGATGTAAAAGATTTTAAAAAAGCCTACTAAAAGCCTCTGTGACTTCAGAAAACTTGGGAGATACTAGGCTGGTGCATGAGAGTTGTTTGTATTGTCCTGCAGCTGTGCTGATAGTGATGCTGTAGCTTTATGAAATGATTTGTTTCTGTTCAATTTAAATAGCTGAATCTCAAAACCTTACATTTCCAGTATCAAAGTATTTTTAAAATGGTTTATAAGCATAAAATACTCACATAGGCATTGCTGATATCCAGGAAAGACTTGCCAGAAGTTGTGGTGTTGAACATTCTTCTGGATGCAAATGGATTTTCATAGCCATGATCAACTTTATCGCAGACAGTTGTACAGGCTTCTAACTGCTTATTCAATAACTCTGCAAACTGCAAAACCTGACAGTTACTATGTGAATCTGCAGGGATTACAGCTAGTTGTTGAAATTGAATTGGAAGGTTTGAACCATTTAGTTGTGTATGTGGATACTCTTCAACTTAAGGGGCTATTTTACTTAATAAATCTGATCTATGTTAGAGTTAACCTCAAGTAAAGACTTTTTTTTTTTTTTTTTTTTTTTTTTTTTTTTTTTTTTTTTTTTTTTTTTTTTTCCCAGAAATAAATATTCTGTATAGACTTGGAAGGACAGTTTTTATTAAATGACCTACTTTAGTTTAGGATGAAAAACTCATTCAACCTTTTTGACTTGAGAGCCTGTAATTAAACTCCTATGGGAAATGAGAGGTTTTATATATTATATTGCCAGTAAGGTCTGTGTGTCTGAAAGTCCTGTAAATTTTGTTACCCCAAAGTTTTTAGTGCAACAAGAGATGGATGCTATAACACTTTGACTGTACTTAAGAAAACTTAGGAGGTGAGATCACTTGTACTTAAATGACTTATGACCCTAACTCACCGTATATCTTGTGATTGCTCTCTATTGCCTCTGGACTTACACACTCCAGTATGGATACTGCCAGGTGCATCTTAGAGAAAACTTTTGTTCAAGGAAGATCCAGAGCTGAAGTAGCTGCCACTAAATCATGAGCTATCTGTAGGGTAAACGAGAATTGTGTTCGCATATGGGAACTCAAACCTGTGAATGGACTAATGAACACTACCCTGAGCTGATAGATGAGTAACAACCAAGTCAATATACAAGTATTTAGATACAATCAGAGAAGAACATCTAAGGTATGGCCAGAGGAGTCAGCAGACAGGAAAGACAAGGAATAGAAAAAGGTTTCACAGAACTTCATTTTTCAGTGTGTATCTTCTCTGTAGTGGGTGATGAGGAAATATCTGTTCTGGGTGTACATTTTTCAGGTGATGAAACTGAAGAATGGTCAGAGATAGAGGAATAAAAAAGAGGTGATGGCAGATCAAGGTATTAAATTGTAGTGTATCACTGGGACTAATACAAATCTGAGAACATGAAAAAAAATAAGAATGAAGTAACTATTATTAAAATATATATTCTGCCACTATGTGCAGCAATGATACTGGCAGATGGCAAAAAATGTATGAGAAAGAGAGAGAAAAAAGAGGTAGTAAAGATAGTTCATAGAAATGACAGACCAGTGAACTGTATTTCAATACCAGAAAAAAAAAAATCAATAAGAAAATAATTTAAACAGAGTTGTTAATTGTCAATATGAACTATACCTGGTTGGTGCAACTAGTTGGGATTTTGCAAGATTTAATGATGTTCCTCTAACTTGTCCTGTTCATAAGTCTTTTAAATAATTTTCATGTGAAAATTTGGTTCTTGCTTCCTTCTGAAGGGAAACCATTCTGAAACTGACTTTACTAGAGCAATGTTGAAACTTTGTCTATGATGACAAATTACAACTACTGAATGGCAGTGTATGTGTGTGTAAGTATATATGTATGAATACACACACATAAACCACACAAATAAAGAGGTTTCAGTGCTGGATGAAAATTCAAATTAATTAGGTTAAGCAAGTCAAGGAAGAATTGGGAGGGAAAATAGAAATATCGTAACAAAGGAAAAGGGAGAAATCATGGCAGGCAGAATTCCTTACAGACCATTGCCAGATAATTTACATTTTATGCTATTGTGACATTAGCTTTTTGAAGGGAAAGGAAGAATTCAAGCTTTTCAATCACATTTTAAATGCACAGAATTAGTATAGCCTCTCAAGGGAAATATTTGGGAATATTTTCAAACAAATCAATAAGTGTATCTCCAGAAGCATATCCGGGATAACTGAAATTTGCATTAGGAAAAGTATTTCAGTAATATTGAAAACTTCTCCTTAATTAAATGGTATGTCCTTGCCTTTAATAACATGCTTAGTGTATTTACCTCATCTCTAAAAGGTCATGACAGATGAAAGGTCCAGGGAAGGTAACTAAGCTAATTAAAGAAAAGGAGTTCTGGGAGAAATAAATTTTAATGGTTATATCAACCAGAAAGATGAATGTTAAGAGAACATGAACAGACAGGTGAAGACATAGACAGAAGCTGAGAGAAGTGGTGTGGTGTAAATACCGATGAATAGCAGAAAGAGAACATTCAGCAGCTGCCCTTTTTAATCCTATTCCATCTTCTGACACTCTTTTGACAACCATCTCACAAGGTAATTCAAAGCTAGGCTATCGTTTCATAACCCATAGTGTTGGGAATGGAAAGTCTTCATTGCAGCCCCTAGAGAAACTCTGATTCAGACAAAAGTCCTTCCAAGAATGTTACAAGAGAATGGCCTCTGTGTGGCTCTCATAAGGATGTTATTTATGTCAGTTCAGCTTTGCTGGCTGGAGCAGAGGTGAGGACGGGGTCACTGTCTTGCCCTTCCTGCTCTGCTCCCCCAGGAGTGTGGGTACTGGTGATGACATTTACCTGCTACCTTACTGTTACCTGGTGTTCTACAGCATCTTCCCAGTGCTTTTCCTGTGATTCTTCTGTCAGGGTTAATCACATTCCATGCCATACAGTCAACACAAGGAAAGACTTCGGAGTTTGGTGAAATCTCAGTATCTTACCATCCCCTTCCCTTTTGTACTGGCATTTAATGTTGCTGGTGGTCTCAGCCTTTGTGCCCTTAGTTGATTAATAGATTATTTTAGGTGCATGTTCTGCAGTTGGCTGAAGTTAGCAGAGGAAAAGAATTTCGTTGTTCTTGCACAATGCACCTGTGTGCACTCTGTTTTGTTGAGGTGTTTATTTGGTTATTTACTAATTACTGAGCTCTGGAACATCTCCAGAGTCCCTTGGAGGCTGGGAGTGGATGGTTCATTGGTCAGTTTGACTGTAGTAGTTTTCATGGCTTGGTGCTGCAGTGCTGTTACTAGTCTGCAGGAAGGAAGGAGACCACAGAATTTCTGAGCTTCAGCACTATGCTATGTGGACCAGCACATAAAATGATTGTGATTTACACAGAAAGTCTGTGATGAACCCTCTCTGTTTTCCAATTTACTGCACTTGTGATGAGCAGTAACATGCTGTTTTCACCTCTGTATGTTTGTCTGCTCGTGTGAGCTTCTTTTCTATTTGTTGCAACTGCCACTAAAGTCTTACTATGGTTGGAAGAAAAAAAAAAAAAGAGCAGAATTATTAGAGAATTAATTGCAAATATGAGAGAAAATTAGCTCATTAAAACCAATTTCTGGAAGACTTTGCCTTTGACCAGTCTGACCAGTAATTGTGGCATCTATATAATTAGATAACTCATCCCATTGCATTTCTCAAGAACTGCAGTGGAAAAGAAAAAAAGAATGTAACTCATTCTTTTCTCCTTTAATCTAGACATAACCATTTGAATTTTTTTAACACCTTTTGATAACCTTTATCATTTTATATTCCAAGAGTTCAGCAAAGTCCCACAGACATGGTTGCCATAATACTAAAGTATTTCATTTGTAGCAAGCAAACAGCTCAGCCTTCTTTTAATGAGTACTATATTCCAATTCCAGGCAGTCATCTAGAACCTGTAGTTCAGACAGACCGCAACTATTTACCCCTTTTTGTCTCAGTTGGAGCTTATCCAATGAGGAGATGGGATAATAAATTCTGTAGAGATGAAGAAAAAAAACCCACCCAAACAAACAAAAAAAAACCAAACCAAAACCATAACTACTCAAAAAGACATATATTGTATGGTAAACTCATTGCACTTCAACCCTGCTTTTTTTAGAAAACCTACACAATTCCTCTGCTGTGTTTTACCACCTCACAAAGGCCTGGTTATCATTGTTTTGGTGTAACTGAGGGTTGAATTGGGCATATGGTGAGCTTTCAAGAAGTGAAATTTGTACCAAAGCAAATGATAAAGAAATATAAATAAAGCCAGGTCTAGAGCTAAATGAAGCCAGTGAAAATAAGTACTTTCTTCCTTTTTAATTGCCCTTCCATATAGAAAATTCTATTGTTATTCTCTTCAAATCAGCCCAATTTTGGCAAGATACATCAGACTTTGAGGAAACTGTGGAACTGAAAATATTGTTTTACCTGTATTCCTGATTGAATCTTACATTTTGAACTTAAAGCAAAGGGACTGCTTTCAAAAACTGAATGGCAAAAAGCATTCCTAAAAGGAAAAAGCAGGTCAAATTTTATTAATATGTAGAACATTTTAATTAATAGAATTCTAATGAACTGTCTTTTCTGCTACTTATTGTTGAACTTTAATGAATTTATAGGTAATTAACAGATTTATTTTTTTTTTTTTAGAAATGCAATTCTTAATAAATGTGAAGTCAGGAAAATTTTCACATACATAGATTTCAAAAATTTTAACAAATCTGCATTATCATGCTTGCTGTAATTTGAAAGCAGGGAAACAAAGCACAGTGTAGATAGTTGTGGAAAATATTTTAAAGTGAATTAGTATTTCACCTAGTAGATCTAAAGAACGAACTAAAAGACATACAAAAGAGATTAAAAACTGTAGCTGCAGGAATTTGGAAGGAGTCAAGCCAGTGAAACCTGTGAGGCTTTGAAGGACCACTGCTGTCATTCTGAATTGTGGTGGATGAAATCCCCTTCTAGAACAGGAACAGTAGAATGTCTGGGAATAATTCTTTTTTTGATGATGCCTCTGTTTTGAAGACATAATTCAGTCCTTGGGTGATGCTTGGGCTTTGTAAGGGCCAGTCCTTGAGGGAGGAATCTACCCACAAAGCATGGGCCGTGTGCACTCACCACCCTGACCTGTTGGTCTCAGGTGACTGGGCAGCAGTGACTGAATTCTCAACAGGATACTTTGGATAAAGTTTTTCTGCTGGCAAAGAACAATTTACCTGTAACTGCTCTCCAGCATATTCCATGTGCTAGATCAGCACTTAGTAACTGTATGGACACGTTTATAAAACGTATTAAAAAATCTAGAAAGGTTTAATTTCAGCAAGGGAAATTAATCTGTAAAATAATAACCAGGAGCAGCCTGCTCCCACCTCTCTGGTTACATTCTGCAGGGCAGCTCTTCATTGTAGAAATCCCCATTCTGATCAGCTGGAGGGAAACCACACTGGAAAATGAGCTAGATCTTACTCCTTTAAATTCACCATATATTTCATTAAAAGTGCATCTCTCATCCTGTCCTCTGCCTAACTGAACACACACAGCACACACACACCCCCCCCAGATACACTGTTCTGCTGGTTGGCTTTTTGCTTCTTTTTAAGTATTCTCCCTTTTCTATGGATATTGCATTAGAACATCTGCTATTGGGAGAATCCAGATCTCTTTCCCTTTTCCCTGCCTCTTTGAACTACATTTGCATTACAGCCATCCTGCTTCTCACAAGAGTAGAAGAAAAGTGAGATGAAAGAACAAATGGAGTGAAGTGTTAAAGCCAATCAAGTATAAACAAACTTTGGCTTAATAGCTCCCTATGAGCTCATTCTAAAGGAAGAAAGTCAGCTTGGTGGAGGCTGGGGAAAGTAAAATAAACCTGGAAACCATGTATCACTCATTTCACAAAAGTAATAATAAAGCTAATGAAGGTAAAAAAAAAAAAAAGCTGATACTTCCTGCTAATTTGGTAATAAAACTACTAAATCTTCAAAACCAGTATTTAAGCAGCTAAGTGTACCTGCTGGCCACCTATAACCACCAAACAACCTTAAGTTGTTACTACCTAACAATTAGAACTGTCTGGAAAATGTGAGGAAGAGGAAACATGATTTTGGGGGCATTGTTCATGGAAATTTTATTTCAGAAAATTTTTGAGTTAATTCTCTGTCTATTCCTCAGCCTTTATTTCAAATTGGAGTTTATTAGTCAACATTTAACTTAATGAGTATCACAGCATGATACAGCAGAAAGTTGCTATGCAGAACGTTGCTAGACACTCAAAAGCTCACCGTTATACAAATACACAACTAATTAATACAGGTGCTAGGTACACCTCACAATTAGAATCTGAATGCATTCACCATTGTGCCATAGCCCCCCAATATCCATCTGATGGCTGCAGTGCTCCACATTTTCCTCAATCCCTGTAATTTGTCTTTGCTGCTGCAAATGATTATTTACTAATAGGCAGAGAACAGTTTTTTCCCTGTCTTGCCTTTATTTCCAGACCTCGAGGCCTGCTGTTTCTCATTTTGAATTCCAATCCAATGGCAGGTGCCAAGATTCAAATGTATATTATCTACGGGCATGAGGATCAAGCCCGTTTGTGTAACATCAGTGGAACTGAACCACTCACTGTGCTGGCTGCATTTTAATATTTTTAATCTTTCTTTGGAAGCCATGCTATTTTGGTGAGCAACCAAATGCAATCTAAGCTGCACACAAGAGGAGATCTACAAATGGGTTTCTAAATCTAGGCTTCTGTAAAAATAAAAAAAACCCAACCAACCCAACAAAACAAACCAGAACAACTTAAAAACATGTAACTGGAGAATCTATTAGGTCCAATCCACCCACAACCATCTGGAACAATAAGTTATCTAATTTATCTAAACAAAACTTTGGACGTGAGCAGAAATGAGGTGAATAAGTTGAGCTGAAATAATTTCTGTATTAATCTTTTAAAAGGTCTGAGGCCAAGAAGGCTGATTTTAAGAATTGCTGAATGGCATTACCATAATAATGTGAAATAGACCATTTTAAAGGCAAAAAACCTGTTCCCACTAAAGTGAACAGCAAAATCCCACTGACTACAATGGTAGTGGGATCGGTCTGCTAAGTAGCAAGCCATGCTTTAAAAAAAAATCAATACTTCAATTTTACAAGGTGGTATGGATAGCAGTAGAGTTGCCTATTATCAAACCCCATAGTCTGTGGATTTTATCTCTCTAATAATACCGAGGTTCAGCAACTACCTTATGAATCATTGAGAGGGAAGACATGAGCCATTTCAAAGCCTTTCCCCTGCCCCTAGCCGGGAAAGCTCTCCAGAGGCAGGATGCGCTGCGCAGAGCGGGGCTCCATCAGCGCCGCGCAGCAAGGATTGCTCTGAAATGATTGACTGCCTCGCTCGGAAAAAAACCCAGCATTCAGCCCTGAGCATCTCGCTGTAGCGTCTGATACCCAGAACTTCCCAATTACAGCTCTTAGGATGTGTCAACAATAAACAGGAGTGCTCTGAAACGGGTCAGGTTTTAATCTCGAGCCACACCACAAAATATACCGGCGACATTTTTGTTCTGTATTTTCCTTTTACGTTTCAAGCATCGCAGCGTTGTGATTGAGAATAGAACGGTATCCCATACGTTCATCTTTACACAAAGGATATACATAGATTTTCATAGAAATAGAAGCAGATTTGGGGGAAGGGGCTGTTTTTTCCTTTCCTGGCCACACAAGGGCAACCAGATCACTGTGCACTTATTCCCCGGAGCTCAAACCATGGCTTGCAATACAGACGGTTTTCTGGGTCCCTCCGCTCCGGGGCAGGCCGTACCCCGCAATCTGTGTGCGGCGGTGGGAGCCGAGGAGCTGAGAGCCCCTGTGCGTCCCCGCCCCGGGGCTGCTGCGCTGCGGGGAGGCGGCTGGCTGGGTGCCGGCGGGAGGCGCGGTGACCGTGACTCCGTCGGACATAATGAGCGCAGCGGTTCGGCAGCCGGCAGACATTTCCCTCACCCCTCCCCCTGCAGCCATATGGTGCCGTAAACAACCTCCGCGCCGTGCGGGCTCGGGGGTTTGTTGTTGTTGTTGTGTCCCCTCCTCCTTCTCAGGTCGCGGGTATCTCCCGGGGGTGCCGGCCGGTGGTCCCTCGGCCCTTCCCGGGTGCACCTTGCTGGGGATGAGAGGGGACGGCCGGTGTGCACGGGGAGACATCGGCTGCAGAGCGGCCATCTGCCGGGGCCGCGTCCCCGGGGGTCCGCGTCCCGGGGTCCGGAGCCGCCCCGCAGGAGGCAGCCCGGGCCGCGACGCCAGCTGGGTGCGGGCGCAGCCCTGAGGGGGCCGGGGCGAGGGCTGCACCGCCGCTCCATCCTCCCCCCCACCCGGTGGTGGCTCCGCTGCGGCTCCATTAATTGATTGAGGGCCTGGGCTGGCATTGAGGGCACAGGGGAGGGGGGAGCGGGGAGAGGGTGCGGCCGTGCCGCCATCGCCTCCCCCTGCCTGTTCCTATGGTAACAGTGGAATACCTCCGGGACACGCACACACACACCCGCTCCTCACTCCCACTCGCGGAGGGGGGGCCGGTGCCGGGGGCACGGTGGCCGTGCCCGGCCGGGCCTCCCCCCGCCGCGCCGTTCCCATGGCGACGGGCTGCGGCAGCACCTGTGCAGCCGCCGCCGAGGCAGCGCAGAGCGGCCCCCGCCCGGCCATCGGCCCCCGCCCGGCCATCGCCCCCTCGCCCGCTGCCTCCACAGGCCCCTCCCCGCCGCTGCCCGGCCGGGCTCCCGCGAGGCCCGCTTCGAAGCCGCGCTGCCAGCCCTCCAGAGAAGGGGCTGCTGTCGGCTGGGGCAGCCGCCATCCCGCGGGCCAGGGCCCTCGGCCATTAGCAGCACCCGTAAAAATAAAGTAAACCAGTAGCTGCGGTGTATTTATTTTCAGTACAGCAAATGCCCCGTGGCTGCTCAGCGTGGTGGTTACTGCAGGCACTGGTAGCACCCAGAAGAGTGCTAGTGCTGGCGATAGACGGGTGAGACCCTCCCGTTTCTGGAGCAGTGGGTGGATTTCTACACCAGCCTGCCCAGTTCCCGGCAGAGGATGGGTGCTGGTGCGTGTATGTGGCCATCTGGCTGGTGCCGGTGTCACCAGGGCAGTCCCTGTCGTCAGCAGCACGTTTGCACTACGGCCATGTAGTCTGTGGACATCACAGGCTGCTGGGAAATAGTGGTTTGGCTTAGGGAAGCCCTTGTCTTTGGGAACAAGCCCCAGGTCTCTTAATTCACTGCACCGTGATGTGATGCCACATGAGACCCTGCTGGCAGACGTAGGGCTGCCCAGTGACATGTCATGGTTGGCATGACTTGAGGAGCAGGGAATGGAAATAAAACCTTGAGCCTCTGTCACTGCTGGTGTCCACCCTCGTTTTCTGCTTTTGCCGGAACCCAGCGCTTGTGACACCTCTTGTTTACCAGCCCTGGCATGCTCTTATTGTGTTTATGTAGCTATATGTAGCATGATATATGGTTACAGTATACTTTGTTGCTCAACTTTCTGCCGTTGAGGTATTGAATTGGCTGTTATAGGTGATAAAATCGTTTGCAGATTGTTATGAAAATGTGGGTTTGGGTCCCAAATAGCAATCTGGAATGTTTGACAGCCAGATCTGTCCCTCTGAAGAAGACCTTGCAAATCCTTTCGTCTATGTAGCTGAATGGAGCAGGCCAGGAAGTGGGAAGAGGGAGTGGATAGGAGGAATGTCCTTAGCCCCAGGTATTAGGAGAGGTTTTTCTTTTAGCCGTAATATGGGAAAACTTTTTGATCAGGTTCAGTACTGGATGGTGTGTCACCGAACACAGCTGGAGGACTCCTGTTGTTGTTCTGATAAACACAATTGAGACCTAAAAGACAGTAAAATATCTGGCTAATAAAAACATCACCTGTGAAAATAACAATTTAATTCCTTTGTGAGAAACTAACCACAAACCTACATCTCTATCCTAAAGATGTTAATGTAAAAAAAGAGCAGGAAGCTTTCTCTGTCTTTATAGATGTTAAAATAGCTTAAAAATGGAGTGTTACCGACTGTTACAATTTCATTGTGAATCCCATGGTGTTTGTAATATTTTTCTTTAAAAATCCCATCTCTAGTCAAATGCTCGTGAAAAATCTACTGTTATGTTAAAAAAAACCAAAAAAAAAAAAAACCCAGGCAAAAATAATAATCCCCATAGCTGTATAGAAGAGTTTGCCAGTCTTACCAACAACCCTGTCAATTCTCAAAATCTCTCAAGGACTGTAGGCTTTTCATTATCAGCCTTTTGACTGATGAGTGTATAAAATACTGGTGGTTAGTGTGGTTCTGGAGACTGATACTGCTGATTATAAACCACAAATGGTCTCACAGGCTGCTGTTTGAGAACTTCCACTTTAAACTCTGAAAATGTCCCAAGTGGACCCTGTAGACTTAGAAACCAAGAGACGTGTGATTTTTCAAAAATTATAAGAATTTTCAGAGCAATTTAATGATTTTCCACACCCTGTTTAATTAATTCAAGTATCGGTTAAATAATTATACTTATAACAAAGGCCGTAAAGATGATAAAATGAAGGATATAATTTCAGCAGAATCCTTTCAACATAATGCCTAGTAAGCTCTTTGAAAAAAAATTTCAGAAGGTGCTCAAAATAGCAAAACCAGACTAAAATTCAATTACAGAGATAGGAACACTGAACACAAATTATACAAAGCTCAGGTTCATAATGGGGGAGTCTAGAAGCTTCAGTTTCTGAAGTTTACTGATCAGATTGCACAAGCTTAATATGAAGAAAATTGCTTGAATATGTTGCAGCATAAAGCAAAGCTCTGGAGAAGGTCTAGGTGATCCTGCTCTGGCAGGGGGGTTGGACTAGATGATCTTCTAGGTCCCTTCCAACCCCTAATATCTATG
>JAOEGS010011047.1:0-10046 GCA_025447755.1 Corythornis vintsioides
AATAAAATACACACTCAAAATGAAATAGACCAAGTCAAACCAATCAACCAATAAAAACAGAGGAAAAGTCCAAAGTGTGAAAGTTGAAAATATAATTTTCAAATTCATGGGTTTTTTTTTTTTCATTTTCTATTTCTTGAATGTTAGCTCCCCTGTCACTTGGTGAAGCTGGAATATTTTGTGTTGCTTTTTGGTAAGCTCAGTTTCCCAAACTTGGGCTGCATAAATGATGGAGGACTCTTTTAAAGCTTAACACCAAGACAGAATCTAACAGGCTACTGTAAAGGGATTTCCCAGTTTCTAGTGCAAATTATGACATTATTCATCATTCCAACAACCCGTTAAGCACACAGAAAAGCTTTCCCACAGTCTCAAGAACAGTTTCCATAATCCTCCCTTCTAACTGCATGCAGGTGCATGTTTCCAGCCACTCTCCACAGTGCCTTAAGAATCATTACAATTCCCACTTTTATCAACTAGTTATTAAAAACCTTTCAGGGGAGGCTGTTTAATTAAAAGGAGACATTCATTGGGTTTATAGTGTGCCAAATTTGCTAAGCACGATTCCCTCCTTACATTTTTTAATTCTTTCACATGTTGCAACTCCAATATGATAATTCAAAACTCCTTTGTGTGTTTTTAAAGTATTAGGCTTAGCAAGTTTTCAAATCTGAGGCAGGATTTTGCCCCATCAAAGTCTGTAGGAATATTTCTATTTTTCCCATCAACTTGAAGAAAACCAGAATGACACTTGGTGGGACTCCTCTTGGTCATGATTCATTTACATACATAGATCTAAATCTGACATCATTTCTTTGGTTCAGATCAATGAAGTCATTCAGTATGTAGCTTTTTCTACAGGTTAGAATTTTTTAATCACATTTCTTCATCCCTATCTATATATTCACAGACCTGTGGAGAGCCTGACACGAACCTTCCCCACGGTACCATCACCAAGGAGTGATTCCACTGCTCCCCACACACATTTACACCAGGAAGGGTGTACAATCAAACTGCTCAAGGGTGGGTGCTCATGTGTGTATGTAATACACATGTATTTAGCTGTGTGTACGGGATGTGCTCCTCACATGGGCAGTAACCTCAAGGCCAAACACCTTTGCTTTCACTGGGGTCTGGGGCTGTTTGCCTCCTCCCAGCCACACCAGGATGAATCAGTCTCTTCAAACCTGCCTATAAACCAGAGTACAACTGCAGTGCCCTGTGAGGCAGGGGCTGACTGACAGTGACATGAGAACACACCTCTCTTGTTCAGTGGTTTTGTTGGGGTGGGTTTTTTTATCGTTATTACTTTTAAGGCTGACATCTGACCCCTTTAGCTGCTTGTGTGTAGTGAAGTGTTCCTGGCTCACACCTGGTGTGGGTAATAAAGCACAGCATGCATAAATAATGAAGATATGTTTGTGAAACTTCACTAAGTGGCAACTGCCTGTGACAGAGATCCTGCTACTAGCACTGCTGTAAAGGTTGGTTAATGGAGGCTGCTCAGCGGATGACAAAATGACCCAATTAAAGTTTATTCCAAATGACATCAGGGTCATAAAAGGAAACAAAAGAGGAGGAAATGGCTCTGGCGGGTCGAAAATATATTACAATTGTGTATTATTACAGATGTACTTAATGCTATCACAGGAGGGCTTCATATTCACTTAAAACACACCTCTTGAAAGTCAAGTTAATGAAAAGGATGACTGTTGGCTAGACTGAAAAATGATGGCTTGTGACACTCTGCTGGACGTGCTTTCCAGGAAAAGAACTAGTAAGAAAGTCTTTTGAGATTGGGATAGGAGAGATATTTCTCCTGGCAGACAGTGGATCACAGCCTTTCCAGACAAGCAGAGGGTTTCAAATTCAAGTAGTCAGTCCATTTGCAGGGGAGAGCTCTCACGTGCACGGGCAGATACTCCTAGTGTGGGGTTTGTTGTATTCTGATTTATTCCCAAATTTCTAGACAGGGGCTGAAACTGTGGGCCCCTTGAGGACTAGACATATGGCCCAATTTACAGAAAAGTTATTTGCTCCTAAGTGCCCCTTCCGTTGGAGAAGAGGAAATGTGTGTAAATGAAAGGAGACTGAGGTGCTCCAATGAGAAATCAGCAGGCAATAAAGTGTCAGTGATTTTGAGCCACCTGCAGTTAATTTTCCATTGGTTCCAGTCATCACTCTGCATAGGGAAGGAGGAAAGACTGTTTCATGGGATTTCTTTTGCATTTGGACTCCATCAATGCCTTGTGAGGTACCTCGTGCATCAGTGGGGATGAGCAATGCTGTGTGATTCTTTTCTCAGGCAACCTGGAGCAGCAAGGAGAATATGGGATGGGACCACAAGTACCAGTTGTGTGCATTCATTCAGATAAAATGAAAAAGAGCAGCTCACTTCTGTCTGAGAGACTGTGAGGCCAGCCTGGAAGCCCTAGAAACACTCTTTACACAGTGTAAAATTAGAATATTTAAGGGCATTTTTAATTTAGGGGAGTAATTTAGGGGCATTTTTAGTCCTAGGAAGCCAAGGAAACCAAGGCCACAGAGAAGCATCACTTTGACTAGATCAGTTTCTCTTGACTGAATGAGATGCAAAGTCCTACCCCTCAGAGAAAGGATGCCAGAAATCTGCTCCAATTAATTCAGCTTCACTGTGACATCTCTCTCCTGTTAGAGTTGAGGAGAGGGATGAGTTGCATGCAGTCCTGTTGGCATGGTTTACTGACTGCTGCCCCAGCTCACACAGACACAGAGTGGGACTCTTCTGCCCCACTCAGCTTTGAGTCATGAGGAATTTCATTTTTTAGGAAAGTTCATTTTCAGGCACTTGTTGGTTTTGTTGTTTTGGTTTGGGTTTTGGTTTTGTTTGGGTTTTTTTTTATTTTGTACTGCTACACACTTGCATCAGGTATTCCATCAACTGCTATCTGGCAGGCAAGGAACAAGAACCTGTTGTTTCCTATGAGCACACCTCAGCAGCACAAAAACAGATTGCTAGAGAGGTACCAACAGCTCAGTGGCTGCCTAAGATGGGTACCTTCAGATTTCATGGGACTGCCTCTTGCAGCCACACTAAAACATATTCTATTGACTCTTTTAGTCTTTTCAGTCTTCTCCAGAGAGAAACAACATGTAGGGAAGGGAGCTGGACAAATGTTTTGTTAAACTTTCTTGATGTATAATACTTATTCCAACAGTCTGTAGCTCAAAATATCCCAGGCCACAAGTTTTGTGTTTAACAGCTCTTGGTGATTTTTTTTCTGTACTAATCATACCTGAGCTTTGACCCTATGGAAATCTTCAGCACCATTTTACACCAGCACTAAAACCAAAGTAAAATGAAAGCCAAGCCTCCACAGAGAGCTAGCTGAATACAGAAACACAATTTTCTCACAATGGTTGGATGCTTCCCTTGCAGAGTGTGATGCTAATTGGAACACAGTAATCTTCAGCAAGAGGATTTTGTTGTGGTAGAAATAATGATAAAACAAGTAGAGCCACAGTTGCCTTAATAAAAAGTCATCCTACCCTTTCGATATGAAAATGGACTTTGACCCTTGTTAGCTAAATGAGTTTGAGTGAGAAATTGAGCAGTAATATTTGGGCCAATTAGTTTTGCTGTGCTGCTTCTCTCGGAAGAGGAAACAATTTGCCTTCTTCCACAGCTCCTTTCTGGTGCTTCTTGGCATGTATCACTTGATTGGGAAGGAAGATCCTCCTCACACTCCAGGAATGAGTGTGTGCTATATAAAAAAATAGCAGATATATTTTTCATTTTGTCTTCTGTTTATCAGCAGGAAAAGAAATTCTGTTACTGCAGAAAAAGCTTTGTAACCTCACCAACCTCAGTGTGCTGCTTTCCAAGAGCAAAAAGAAGAGCCCTGGTCTCTCACCCTCTTTTCAGGAGGCAGTGGTGTTCAGGCAGTGTGAGCTCCTAGCCTCAGCCTTCTGACAACATTGCTATTGTAGCTAATTATATTCTCCTTATCTCCTAACCTCCCATGTGTCCGCTAGCCTGAGTGGAACTTTTCCAACTGAATGTTTTTTCAAGGGAAAACTGCTGTTTGATTGAAAACAAAGCTCTTCTATGAAAGTGTCAACTTCAACAAAATCTGGAAAACAATTACAACTCCTTCAGTAAGGTTAAAACACCCTGCATTAACCTTTTCAGCACAGTGACTCCATTTTTCATTTTGAAATTACCCCTTCAGATTGTGTTATATTTTAAATTGAGATTAAAGACTGGGGCTTAAGATGAAATTGTTTTGAAAACGTCACTTAAAGTGATTTGATTTTATTCTGCTTCAGAAGCGAAATAAATCTTGAAATCCTGAATTTTCCTGTGAAGGGGAAATTTGGTATTCTCTGCAACACTGCTCATTTGCTTTTGGTTCAGTGCTATGGTGCATCGTTACTGTCCTCATTAAGGAAATTGATGAATATTCTCCACTTAGGACTTGTATTTCAGTCATGGGGACTGTAGCTGCGTCCTATAAAAAATGACATTTTCCTCTCTCCATTGCTGTGAAGCCTTAAGCTGACCTTCTGGACTAACATCTGTAAGAGCTCTGCTCACTTGCTCTTACAAGTGAACTGCTGTTACCTCCTTAAAAATTTCATTTTTCACAGCCTGAACAGTGTGCTGTTGAAAAACAGTTGTGTGTTTCTGCTCTACATACACTCAAAGAAAAGAAAGAGACCTCAACACGCCAAAGGTTCTGGTGAAAACAACTTGGAATATTCACAGCTGGGTGTGCTCTGCAGAAAAGATCCTGTTTCTCAATGCAGATCACACTGGCTGCTGGAATGAGTGCCACACACCACGCAGCACAAAACAAGGAGATACAAAACAAGAGGATTTACAAGTTATTGAGAATACCTGGTGAATGTGAAGGCAAATTTGGAGAGTACAAAGTTAGTGAAAATGCTATTGTAACAGTGGATATGGTGACAAACATCCTTCTCTGACTTTTGCTTCCAGATGGTCCTTTAGGGTAGAGCAAAATGGAATGGGTTAGTGTCAGGACAGTTGTCTGCCAGTGAGAGCTGAGGCTGAGATACAACTGCTAACATCTGCCTTAGTGTGAGGAAGGGCTCTGTGTCCTCAGCAGCTCTGGAAGTGTCCCACAGATGGAGCTCACCAATTCTAACTGGAACAAAACAGTCTTAGCATGGGGAGAATACTGCTGAAGTGTTTCACAGAGTTCTCATGAGTTCAGTTCAGTAAGTGCTCACATCATGTTTGCAAACACATATTACTCAGGCTATCATCAGCTGAGGATCTGTCTTTCTGATTTAGAAGTACATACTCTACTTCAAGTCAGACCAGTCTACTTCTAATTGATTCTTGCTTGAATACTAGGTGGTGAGATTCAGGAGCATGATGGTGTCACTGGGATTGTTATGATCCATGAAAGAAAGTATTGATCAAACTGTGCTACATAAACAGAGGTGTTGGCATCAGACACCACCTGCAGAAGTCAGGTAGAAAGCCCAGCTCCTAACTCAGACTTCATTACTGCCTTGTCTAAGTTCATGCCAGTTAGAGCATTTTGGAACTCTTCTGTATATCTGGCTGATCCATAAACCACATTAGGTAGAAATGTTTCTGTATTTGTCATCCACCATAGGCAAGTGGTTTCTAGATGCCTGCAATGCAGAAAAGCTATGGCATCTGAAAACAAGGCAGGTAGTACCACAGCTCCTTGTAACAGGTACCAAGCCAGGTCACCATCAGTGGCAAGGAATGCTCTGACAGCACAGAACCTTGTCACAAAACACCCATTTATCACAGCTCAATCATTTCTGTGAAAACACATCCTCATTTAACCACAGCTATGGCTCTGATGGAGAGTTACCTGGAGGAAAGATCCCTTAGAAATCCAGGCATCCCGAGTTCCCAAGGGTAAGGCAATGATTTCTGTTCATACCAGGCAGCACAGTTTCCCTAATAGCCATGTCTGAAGCCATTTCAAGCCTTTGCCTTACTGCCCATCTACTAGAAATGGAGGTGTCTGTAACTGATACAGGGGGGTTCTGAAACTCGGGGGGTTTGATGCTTCCAGCTGAAATCTTCCTTACACAAGCAGGAAATAAATCATGGTGGGCAAAGTTTGTATATTTTTTTCTAGAAGGCAAGAGAATTACAGACACATTCCCCACCCAAGGCAGTCAGTTGGGCTGGTGACTCTAATGGATTTCTGAATCTTTTCTTGAAAAGAATCTGATTAAACCTTCTTAGAGTTCATGGTTATCTTGTAAGACCATTTTGTCAGGTGGTCCACCTGGAAACTCTGGTATCAGCTTTTCAGGCCAAACTCAAATAATACCTTAGGAGGCTTTGTTAAATCAGATAACATGCTCAGCAATGCAGAGCCCAGAATTAGATTCCCTATGAAATTAATTCATATTAAATGGTTGCTTTCCTACCAAGGGAAAAAGTAATTCCTCCTCCTTCTCCCCCCCCTCAGACTTTCTTATGCACGACTGAAGTTTCACTGAGGCTAAATCATCTTGGTGATATATGGAGGGGAGAGGGATAGTTCCTTCATCCCCTTTGCTCCTCGTGTGGAAATGTCTAATTGCTAATCAAAAATGCACTTGGATAGCAGAAAAGATTCCTTCATTCAGTCAGAATTATAAAGTAGCAGATTTCCAGAGGAACTACAAAATATGCAAGTCATGACAAAGTATTGATTGCATAATAATGTGATGTCAACAGCACAGAATAATCATGTTTGCAGGTGGGAGCTTTACATACATTATACAGCAAAGGTTTTACTGGTGAAATGGAAATATAAATTGAGCAGTATGTATTTCTAGAAAATAAAGCATTAGCCACATACTAATACCCTTCTTCTACATCATGATAAAGCATTATGAGCTCTCTCCTGGACTGAGTAATGAAAAGGGAAAAATTCTGTGTTTGGAATTAAATCTGATGTGGATGACATTTAAGGTCATGAAAGGCAATCTTAGTTGTACTGAAATCTTTTAATCTTATTTGCAGATTATTCCATCAGTGGCTCCCTGGAGTTGCAAAAGGATTTTATTCTCATATCTTTATTATTTAATTGAATGTTGAGAGTGTAACATATTGTAAATTGCTCTTAATTTAAAAAGTACTTTCCTGTCTCAACATCAGAACATTTGCAGTGCTACAGGAGTACTGACTCAGAAATATACCTGGGCAAATTCAACAGTCGCATTCGAAGTGGTTGGATATAATTAGGTAAGGAAATTACTATAGGGGGTGAAGTACATAATCATACTTAATTGTGATTCAACAGATGTTCAAAATTACTGTAACTTACACCAGTCTGATGTAACAGCCAAACCTGAGTATATGTTACACCAGGATGCAATTCCCATTGAATTCAGCAGGTCCAAATAATTTGGGGTGTCAGATGCTGAGTTCTGTGAGAAGAAGTGTACATTTGGCCCCGTGCACACCCTGGCAAAGGGGAGGGGTGAGGGTGTGGTTTTCCTTAGCATGGTCCTTGCTTTTTGTACTACCCACTGTTCCCTTTCCTTAGTGCTGTTTAAGATGTTGCTTTTCTTTATACATATGGAACACCTGCACCTCCTGACCTCCAACAGCTCTCTAAGGACTATATTTCATATTTGGTACCTGAATGCAGCTTTCCTGGCAGCCTGAGCAGCCATCCCAAGCACAGTTTACTGGCTGGATGAACACAGCACCAGCACTGAAGGTGCAGTTTGTGTAGGAGCCATTGAGAGCTTGACTTCAAAGTCAGCCCAAGTCTGAGCTCCTATCTTCACCTAGCCTGGACTGGAAGCTTTCTCAGGAAAGCTGTGTGGACAAAGTCAGGATATTTTAGTCACTGGTTTTTGTTCTTACCTCTGTTGAGCTGGAGGTTCATGTGTTAAGGTGAAGAACCCATCTCTCCCTCCCGTTACAGGGTTTAGCTCACACACTCAGTGCAAAGCTGGAGAATCCCACCTCTGAGACAATCTGAACCTGGTGTCTAATCCCTCCCCTGCACAGGCCAGCCAGACTGTGTCTAGAGGATTTTCATGTGGCTTTGAAGATCCTTTGGAAAGACACTAAAGGCTATGGGACAAACTGGCAAACAGTGGCAGGAGAACATCAGTGATGAGACCGAGGACAGGCAGACTCCATACTTTAGTATGGCCATGGCAGAAGTCCTCTGAGGAGTTATTTCAGCCCCCTAACACTGTTTCCTAGCAGATCTCTTTCCTAGTCTTGTCCACACCACACCACACCATGCACATCCATTGGTGCTGCATTACCTGGAAGCCAGGCAAAGCTGCAGGAGTCTTTGACAGTAGTAGCAAGAATCTGGAGGTGAGGCCACCTCTGCCTGAAACCAGTGTCACTGTATCTGCAGAGGAGCCTAGCACAGGGTCTCTCACTACCTCCTGCCATGTGTTTCTGGTGGGACAATCTGATTCATTTCTTTCCTAGCTGCTGCAGAGCTATCTCTGATAAGTATTTATACAGCAACAATTGCAAACCATTTGCACACAGGTATTTATAGAGCACCAGTCCCATGTGGTTGTGCCTAATGACTGATATTAGCAAGATGTGTCAAAGACAAAGGCTTTCTGTGAAAACAGCAGGGTCCAAGCCACTCAGCTGCTGGAACAGGCAGTGCAGAACACACACGTGGCACCAGCTCAGCTATTCCATTTCTGACCAAGAAAATAAATTCTATGGGTCTGAAGTACATGACAGTGGCACAAGACTTCACATGCATGCCAGTATCCCACAGCAAGAAGGGTTGGGTTTTTTTTTTCCCTCAAAAGCAAACCTTTTGCTCTTTGGTGATAAACTAAAAGGACTGCTACTAGTGCTCAGTGAAGGGAACACTGGAGCAGCCAAGCTCTCCCTTTTCTGCAAGGCAGGAGAGTGTTGGTCCCATTCTGCACTCTGGGAAGCACTGGAGCTCAGCAAACAACCCTGTGTTGCAGTGACCAGCCTTGTACTGCAGGCAGGACTTGACACACAGACAGACAGAGTTGCAGGACATCACTGTCACCAGAGCTGTTCCTCCTTCCCCTGTGCAGCCACCCCCTCCCTATTCCAGTCTCTTCCACAGCTGAACAAAAGGAAGGTTATTTCCAAGAGTCACTTGCACTGTGGTACATGGGGCTGATCTATTAAGTGAAAATATTGTTGCTATTGCTCTCTCATGGAGGCAGAGACAGGGAAGCAGATGAAAGGAAGCACCAGAGATATACAGATGTAATCCACACTTGCCCAGAAAAGGGACATACAAATTGTCACACTGGCAGGGGACAGTTGTCTGGCCTATTTGTTATCTGTCTGTGGCACTGGCCTGAACTGGGTGCTTTAGAGGAATGTCAGAAACACTGCTGATGGTGACTGTAAAACTACCTGCCCACCCTGGAAATGATTTTTTTTTTCTCTAACCATAAGCAATCAGTGGTTGGTCTACAGCCTTTGGATCACTTTGAAAATGGTGCTTGTGACACATTATAGAGATGCTTTCTTTTAACAGCACAAATATATATAACTATTTTTCTATTACACATATATTAACTATTGTATATTTAGTATATAACTATTAAATATACACAAGCACACACACATGTGAAAAAGTCAGTGCACTCAGGAAACAATTCCAAACTGGGAAATAACCTCTCCCTTCATGCTCACAAAGAGGGATGAGAACAGCTTCTGCAGCACCCTCCTGTCAGCAGGCAGCCAGGCAGGGGAGTGATCAAGTGATTTTTGATCACAGCAGTGGCAGAGATTTTGCTATAATGGCCAAAACAGTGAGTTGGGAGCATTCTTACACTCCCTTCAGTAAATGCTCGTAACTCAAAGGTGATGATACTTGATAAATTTTATCTGCTACTCTGCCCCTATCACCAGTACCACCATTTTATGCCTTTCAGGGGTGAAAAAAACCTCAGCAAGTCAGTACTACCACTGCCAGGGTGGTTTACCTTGAATGAAAGTGCTGTCAGGTGACATTAGCAAAGGAATCAAATGCCACTGAATGGCCACTCCAGCAGCAGTTCAAACAAAAAGCTGT
>JAOEGS010011052.1:0-18860 GCA_025447755.1 Corythornis vintsioides
CAATCCACCTTATTACACCATAACTAAACCCACACTTCTCAAGCTTGGCTGTGAGGATCCCATGGGAGACAGTATCACTCCATGACTTCCCACTTAAAGAACACCATTCCAGGAGTTGGGAAAAGTGACTGGAGCATGTGGAGGCAAATATGAGGAAACCTTCAGATAGCTGCCATAGAGCCATACCTTGAGCAAGTGCCAGCCTTGCAGCCTCCTTGGCCACAGCACAGCCCTGGTGTTTGATGCTTCTGCCGCTAATCAGTGGGCAAAAGACATGTCCATGGACATGCTGACTTCTGCATGGGGAAAGATCACCCTAATTTATGGTGGGGGCAAGTCAGGTGTGGACTCCTCACCATAACTGTTAACAGTTGAAAGCACATCACCCGATATAACAAGCTCTCTAAACTGCCTTCTTAGCTTTTCCTTGTACATGTTGCATCCCCAGTTTTTCAGCCTGTCACAAAGAGCGTTCATCTTCCAGCTGAGAGGCGGGCCAGATTTCGTTTCCAGTGCCTTCTCACAGACTGGTCGGAAGGCGTTCGTTTCACATCAGTGAATGTGATGCTATGAGGGTGTGAAACTAAGCACATTTTCTCAGCAGTGCTGCTGAACAATGTGAAGCCCTCAGCTGAGCAACCTTATGCCATCACAAATCATCATGCCACCACCTTTTGTCCAGCTATTAAACCAGCTAGTTTCTCAGTATTACAACATATACATCACTACAGCCAGTCGTGATAGTCCTTCACTCTTGAAACTGGAAGGAGGCCAATCTCCTGACAGTGAGAAACAATTTAGCCTACTTACACAAGTCACTGACACACTCCTTTAGTTTATTGTTAGCTGACTTCTGCAGACACTCCAAACCTTCTGCCAGCAAATAAATTGCTTCTGTTTCCTGTATCTATGAAATGAACACCAGAAAGGGAGCTGCACTTACATAACCTTCCTATTTATTATCAGTTGAGGAACTCCAGTTACTTTCTTTGCTAACACCAGTCCTTCCTCTATATCTGATGACAATATATACTTTCAATACAGATATCAGTTTAGTTTTATAATCAGACAGTGAACTTGCCAGAAAAGATGAGGCACAAAACCAGATATATTTTATAAGTAAATTCCCTACCTTTCATTATATTCAAAATATGTCACAAAAGACTAAGACCCACAGCTGAAAAATATCCTTTTAATTAAACTAATGGGAGGTTTTCCCTACAAACATAATTCGAAATGATTTTTTAACACTTTTCCAAAAGTACGAGAGATAGGTGATTTTAAATACTGTAACATTTTGAAAACACACTTTTCTTCCTTGAACTCATTTTTAATCCCAGGAAATTTTTTGGGTCATGTACTGTATCTACCATATTTATCTCATCTCATAATCTTTCCTGGCGTGCCTCTCAGAGCCATTAATTCAATGCTCCATCTGCTACGGTTGCCCATACTGCAGGTGACATTTATGTTAGGTTTGTTTCCTCAGAGGAAAATGTATTAGAAAAGGTAGCCTGACAGGTCTTTATATCCACTTCACAGGCTACACACAAAGTATAAAGATCATCCATGTAACTATTGACAGAAACGATAAGAGAACAAGTGAAGACAAGATGTGCACCAAACATGCCCTCTTCTTACAAGCCAGATGGAATTAATCACATCTATCATTCAACCTGTCTGTAAGTTTATCATATAGTGTGAAAAACATACAAAGACATGCATCCTGCCATCCCACTCCACACGTTTTATTACTCCTACTTAACTCACTGAGTTTATTCTTCTTACATCCAGAAAAGCTGCTAGCAACAGTACTTCCAGTATCAGAAATGGGACTTTTAATTTCTTTTTGTTTTCTTCCTTTTAGAACACATTTTATTACAATTCTTTAGAGAAAATGTAACCATGTAACAAATAGCTCAGTGACAGGTTGTTTGGACACACTATAAAAGGGACAGAATTGTCCCTAGGCAGAGGTGAAGTAACTGGATGCCAGTTACATAGGTGGTATCTCAACTGCCTACCTGACATACTTGAGATCTGGAGCCTGAAGGAGAACAGCTTCTGCTCTCCCTATACCTCCAGAATTTGCTGGCTAATCTCAAACATTGTGTATTTAAAAGTATGCAATAACTGGCACATGGAACTCTCCAATAATTTCTCCTTTTTCTAAACCAAAGGGCAACTATACTGGAGACAACTGTTAAAAAAATGTTTTTTAAAATAAACATCTCAAAAAGATGACAGATGCTACAAAATCTGGGGTGAGATGCTGAGAATTTGAAAGCAAATCACTTTCTACAAGCCAGAATTTTGGTGTGTTCAGTGCACTGACTCTCAGGCCTTCTTAACCCTCCAGGGCACCCTTTCTCTTGAATTTATTGAACCACATTAAGCTATTTCCCCATTTCCATTTTCTCACTCTTTATGTTAGTTCTTACTTTGTGTTGCAATTTAGCCCTGCCTGTCTTTCAGGCTCAAAGACAGTTCCCTTCTGCAGTTCCCTTCTGTCCTTCAGTTCACGCTAAGGAGATTAACAGAGAAGAGAAGAAGAAGGCTTATTAACAAAGAAGAAACAGGGAGATCAGGGAACAGATGAGAACTGGAAACAGTCTTGGTCACCAAAGAATAGTAGAAACAATTATTTTTACAACTGAGCTATCATAAATTATTTCTTTCTTTCCCTGACATTTGCTCTATGCCTAAGCTGAGGACAGAAGTAGCAGAGACCACTGAATCAGGAAACTCTCCACCTGGCAGAGACCAGTAACATTCTGCTTGTGCAGGGAAATATTTATGAAACAATGGATGGGATTTTTCCTTTTCCAATTAACAGTCAAATGCAAAGACAAGACTCCCAGTGGGATCAGCATCACTCTTCTCATTCTGCACCCAGGAATTTTTAACAAGGGCAGAGACAGCACTTTCTCAAACGGTTTAAAGCAGCACTTCATGTTAGTTCAGATTTAAATGCTAGGAAGAACATCTTCCCTAAATATTACTATCCTTTCTTCTCCACAACAACAAAAACAAAACAAACACAAAAAGCCAGAGATACCTCTGCTTTTTATAACTAAGAGCCCAGTCTATTTTTGTGTACAACACATGACTGCCATATGAATCTGAAATCTGTATTTAGTGTCAACTTTGCAGCTGGACTCAGTCAGCCCATGGTAAAACAAGTGTCCTCCCTCTTTGAAGGATACTCCCCCATGGCAGGATATTATAAAGACTTGACCAAAGCATTTACAGTATGCTGCTTATTAGGGACACAGAGTCCTCCTAAAGAGTTCTATAGCAAAAAATGTCTATCTCCTGAAAGCTATAGGTAGAAAGCAGCACACAGATGCATGCTGCAGTCAGCCAAGCTTTATTTGAGACTTGCATACCTGGGTCAAATATAAGAAAGAGGAAAGGCTGGGAAGGCAGCATAGATAGGCTCAATTCAATAGCTACAAGGTCCATACAGCCCTGAACCAACCCTGTGGTAGAGCTGGAACTGTGTCAAGGACAGAATAGAGGTTTTACTTGGAACCATGGCAATCTGATACTCTTGGGCCTTGAGGCAGCCTTACCACAGTAGGTGTTGTTGAAACATTCCAAGATCCTCTACCTAGCGCACAAAACATTTATATATTTGCAAATCACAAAGCAATTTGGAAAGGAAACTGTGACATACAGTACAGATCACTATGCTTTCTGCAGATATATCTATCCTGCAAAGGCAGCTTTGTCAAGGACACAGGCATCTGCTGGCTAACAGGAGTCAATTCTTTTATACACATTGATAACTGCATATCTCTGCAAAAATGTGCTAATCTAACTGTATTTTGTCTTGCAAGAGCGAAGATCACCCCAGTGCGACCGTGCCAACTGTCTCGTCATTAGCTCCATCACCACCATCACTTCAGAGCAGCTATTGTTGTTACTGTGCACATACATAAAAACCCCATCCAAGAGTTTGATTATTTTTTCTTAGAACTAACTGATATGTAGATCCTTAGGTGGAAACTGTTACCTACAGCATTCGTATTTGCAATTAATTATCTTTTTAACATTTTTGATCATTAAATCCCTGGGTTTCATTTCACAATAGGCTGACACTGACAGGGCCATGAATCCTGATGGGAAAGAGAGCTACCATTTTATTTTTCTGGCAAAGAACCCAAGCAGGATAAAGTATACCATGAGTCAATTCTTCAGACAGGAGTTATAACGAAAGCAGTATAGGCTGCACTCTTCACAATCCATTCTTTCTTATAGTATCAAGGCCATAAAAGCTTATTCCTTGTCCAGTACTGCAGGCACTGACCATCATCAAAACATCAACACTACAAACTCATAACTCAAGACTAGCAGCTTTTAAGGTACAATTTATAACAATCACTCTTTTGAAGCAAGCAAACAGGAAAGTGTAGAAACTAAGCACTGCTTTTTCTTTCAGAGATGAGGCTGAAGAGTTCCTTAATAAATGGAACTAAGAATTTTACCAGTCACAGAGATCTGTATTTCGCTATGTTATGCACCACTCCGTTCAAAAGTCTCTCTCTAGCAAGTAGTTTCTGAGCAGCAGTAAAAAGAGAAAAGCAAGCTCACACAAGGGCAGTTCTACCCTGAGGGAATGTTTATGAATAGAATTAACACTTGTACTACAACTTGAGTCAAATACAGCTGTGCTGCTAAAAATGTATAAAGTCCACACTGAGAAGCCATGGTCAGTAACCACTGTATTTAACTACATGTTCTCAGTGAGTTACTTTCTTTCAGAACGTTGGTGTTATGATAAAATCAGGAGTCAGCTGTTTTGCCCAGCTTGAAAGCTTTCACTTCATTACTTGAGGAGAAAAAAGGTTAAGAAATAGAGCTGCAAGCAGAGCAACACTTCACAGTTACTACTTGACCATCATTAACATAATTATGACATGTTAGCAGAATGAGACACAGACTCAGCTATTTTGTGGGGAGTCAGAACAACACATTTGTTTTTTGTCCAGTGTTCCATAGAAGATGATGTTGAAAAATTCTTTCTTACCTAATCCAGTTTGCTTCAGGACTTCCTCTGTTTTCAGCTGCTGCAACAACAAACATAAAAAGCTTGAAAGACTCAAGACACTTGAGATCTTTGGCATTTCTCCAGCTGTTTCAAAGTAACAGGCTATCCAAGCTAACAGTTAGTGACAGAAATCCGACTGCACTTACTATAATTCTATTCCAAAACTAATCAACAATCAAAGAGAATAAGGTGAAAAACTGAAGGTTTCATTCCTTACCTGACATAGCTCCTGCTGGCCATATGCTGGACTCAGCAGAAGGTACTGTCTCTCTAAGCAATAAACCTAGAATAGATAAAGGCTGAATTATTAAAAAGAACATGAGGAGGTCTCAAAAGCACATGATGAATGAAACAGAAATTCAAAACTTAACAGTCTGATTTAATTTGTAAAGGGAACTTAAGAGAGTTCCCCGAACTCTTGATCAGTTGCTCTATCTAATTGGCATATGGAAAGAAGCAGGATGATGGCAGTGCAGCAAAATGACGACACAGTCCCTTGCACTGCTGTCATGTCAGTCTCTTACAGAGTAGAATTTGGCGAAAATGGAAGTCACTAGCTTTTATTATATAGTTGTTGTATACATTTCCCTTCCACCGGTCACCTCACATCTCAGTTAACTGCCAATGTGTTCCAACACCGTGTTTAGGACTCCCAACTTGTCGTACCTAAGACCATGGATGTGCTCTTCAAGCAACTTAAAATTGCCCTGATACAGTCTAAGTTCATACAATATCTCAGGCTTTGAATATGGCACAGAACAGCAGGTATGAAATCTATGGATTTCTGGGCAAAGGCTGGTACTAATTTCATTTGTGTCCTTTGATATTGCTGATAGCAATTAGAAAGTACCAGCCAACACTATAAACCTTGCAAGGATGAAGGGAAAACTTGGCATCAATTTCTCCTCTCAAGAGATAATTTTCTAGCTCCTCTGTATTCTGTTCTGCATTATTACTTGCAATGCCATGCAGCAGACACTAATGATTAGGACGGCATTCAGAAAATGACATTATGTCTTCAGACACTTCACATTGCTCCCATCTAAATGCTAGGATCCCAATTCTAGAGGTGGGAGACCTAGGAGGTGGGCTTTTAAACTGACCTTCATAACAATGAGAAAGTGGGAACAGCATGTGGAGCCAGGACAGGGCATCACTCAGGAAAAGGACAGATCAGAAACTCTCTGTGCCTGCATGGTGCCTTTGTGAAACTGGGACTCCTCTTGAACACCTCCCCCCACTTGGAATCCACTTTTCTTTCTTATACCTTGCTTTGAACTCCCTCCAGATTTGAATCTCAGGCAGCCAGAAGTCAGAAGGATGAATCTCACATTTAGACACAAAGGAAGATGGACAACTAGCTCCTGTCATCTATAACTAAAACCCATCAAAATACAAGGCAGGAAGCATGTGTTTATTAACAGAAGTGCTATCTGCTTTACAGACTTGACCTTGCTATTGAATACCTAATGTTCACTCACTGCACTCAATGTGGGAATAATAATTCCACACAGATGAAATACAAGCAGATCTTTTTTGGTCTAAAATGCCCAGTTTAATATATTGTTGAAGCTTTCAGCTGCAAACACTGATCCCCTGGAGATTGCACCCTTTTCAAGTGTTTCAGGTCGCTTACCTCTGGGGGTTAGTGAAAGCACTGCTCTGGGAACTGGAGGAATAAATGATTCCCTGTTGTTTCTGCTGCTACTGGCATGACCAGGAGATTGAAGACGACAGAATTTTCTTGAGAGTCACAGAAACTGTGTGTAAGGTGAGAAGTGTACATGCAAAGCCAAAAAAAAATAGTCCATACAGAGTGTTAGACAAACAGCTGTCTGAATAGAGTGATAGCAGAAATGAAGCCATCATCCCTGCTGGGCTGAACACATTCACCTCTGTACCAAACAAACCTCTCTCCACACTCAATATGCTACCATCAAGCACAGGAAGAAGGAAAAGAAAATTGACTCCAGGTACTTTGTCACCAACCATAATGCTGGCAGGATAAGCAGGCAAAGACCCATTTTTCCACAGCCTTACACTTTCTCTTGTTATACTGACCAAGAAAGTAGTGGCTACAAGGGCAGAGGAATAGCAAAAGATGCAAAAGGACATGTGCTAGCTCTAACTCTTCCTTTATTCTGAGATATATGTATCTCATACATGCTCTGCTACCAAAAGCTACTCCTTTTATTGATTCATACCATGCTACATCTGGAGATGCATTCATTTTCCTCTATTTCATAAGAAATACTGCAAAAACTCAAATTGTGCAAACATCTCCTTTTTCCACCTACAGTATCAGTAATCCCTTTACACACAGCAGGGTAGTCAGTGGCTGACAAGCAACTGAATGAGGGGTGGAGAAAAAGAGAACTAGCCAGCAAAAGGATACTGACATGCCTTGTTCTTTACAATGCAGCAGCAAAGAATGAAGTATCTCATACTTCCTCCCCCTCACCACCTGCCATTATCACAGGCCAATTCTCAGCTGTGTGTCTCAGCAGTTTCTTGCCTGCTATGCAGCATTCAGCTGGGAAAGATCAGCTTCATGCTGTCAGACATTTATCCCAGAGTAGTGGCATTCTAGCTATAGTCATCCAGCTTTCCAGCTCTGACACAAAGGAAGCACATAAGGCCTTACACAAAGCCTTCTCCAGAGAACCTCTCTTCCCCAGAGAGGGAGAAATTCCTTGCAGAATTTTTGCACACTTAAACAACAGGAGTTTCTCCAGTTATTTTTCAGATTTTTGGTGTGACATGTCAATCCCAAAGCCTTACTTGGTTAAGGCTGCATCAGGCTCATTGTGGGGTTTCCTTTTGCTGAAGTACCACACAAATCAGTCACATCTCGTCACTCCAACTACCCTTTCCTCACTGTTTACATCACTTGTCCAACTTATAAAACAAGAGCTGTTCAAAGATACAAAAGATGCACAAAAGGCAGGACAAGCTAGGAGGGAGCTAGCAGGAGACTGATTTCATTCTCCTTCTCCATTCCTACCTGCAGAGCTGGCCTCCCACACTTTTACAGAGGAACAGGTGCTTTCCTCAAGCTGCACACTGTAACTCCTTGGGTAACTCTCCATTTTAGGAGCTACACAGGTTTATCAACAACACAGGGATAATACATCACAGCAAATGAGTCCACTTATCTGATTTCTCCTGTTAGCACTGTGAGGAACGTGGCTCCATATTTTAGTCTGTAATGCAGAACTCTTCACTAAAAATGTCTACTCTGAACTTGTGTCCTGGATGACTGCTGGATGTGTTAGAACTTGTGTATTCTGCTCCAGTACAGTTCAGTTAAATCTTATTAAAAGGAATTAAACAGTAACAAAATAAAAATTCCTATTGAATGAAGCACTGGATGTTCCTGCAGGTGCAGAGCATTCCCAGCTGCCCTGGGAAAATCAAGCCAAACTTTCCACTCTCTAGTTCTACCTTACTAAGTTCAGCTGTAGAATAGATTTGTAAAAAGTTTAGAGCTCACCTGGCCAGTTATGCTCAGAGTTTGAAGGAGGCTTTTTCCTCCCTTCTCCTTTTCTGTTGCTGATCCATAGGCTCTCATTTTCTTCTCTCATGCATTTCTTTGGGTTATCTCACTAGAATTCACCTCTAGGGAAGGGAAATTTGCAAGAGCTAATGAAAGAAAAACTACAGACATACAAAGAATGTCACACATTAAGTGTGTTCATACCGCTGCTTAAAACCAGGCCTAGGGAAAAAGAATAAAAATATTTGGCCAATTTCTTAAGCAGAACAAAAGCAAAACAATACCATAATATTCAGTACTTCAAAGCCCCTTCCTAAACACAGACTTTCTTTGATTACCCTCACAACACCACCGTGTGCAAGAACTTTGTTCATTATTCCCTTGTCCTCCACTTCCTCAGTGGTAGAAAGCTTGTAAAGACAGTAACTTCTGTTTTTGTGACACAAATTCTTCTTGTCTCTTCCTCAGACAAGCCTGTACTCAGAAGCCCCTAGTGAGCCTCTCCAAGCATTAGCACAGCAAGAATCATTGTCTTTGCCCAATGAACTTTTAGCTTTGAATGCATTTGGCAAAAATACTGCAAAACTGGTCCCGGCAGCTCTTAAAGCAACCAAACAGCCTCACTAAACACTGCTCACTAAATCTCTCTTCCCTGTAGTTAGGAAGTCTACAATACAGGTGTAATATTTCTTCTAATCAAGGAATTTGGATGGTACTAGATAAATCATTTACTCTGCACATACATCAACAGAGCAGCACATAATTCTGGGAAAGGAGTCACACAGTGGCCATCACTCCCCAGCGAGCATAAATGTATTGCTGCAGATAATTTTCCTACAGCTTCCTAACTGTGGAACACCATGGAGCAGCAAGTACCAACACAAAAGTTCTTATTTTCCCATTTCCAAAACAAACCATTTGTATTTAAACTGACTTTCCATTTAAAAAGGTCTCAAATAGCTTTTTGAAATCTATATCCACCTTACCTTCTGGCCAGACTACCATATAGAAATATGAGCACAGGAGAAAAATAGCTCTGCTTGGTTCAAGTAATCTTTTTCATTTTTAGAATAAAACTTGGGTGAAATCCTCTATTTTTACCTTAGGTGATACAATGTCAATTTACACCAACTTCAATAAACACTAAAGGATTCAACATAAGTTAACACATTACAGTTTGAAATTGCACATTAATAAACGGCCTTCAAATTAGGGGTGCAAAAAGAGTCTAAAAAAGGGTTTCCACTTGTTTTCAGAATACTCTGAAGACTCGACAGTAGCCTAGGATATGACCATTTCCCTGGTTTTGCCAGGAAAAACCTCTGTAATTACTGACTTGCTGATGTTGAACCAGTATTATACATCTTCATGCTAACAGAAATTTCTTTCTGTATAAGAACAGTTTCTCACTTCATTCAAAAAAAAAAAATCAAAACAAAACACTACTTTGGTTTTGAAAGAAACAAAAAAAAAACCCTAGCTTTTAAATATGAAAAACTAAAAAAACATTTTGCATTTACACAAAACTGAATGCAGTGCTTCAGAGCAATGACTAGAAAAATGTTCTAAGTTAGCCACTTCTTCTCCATTTGTGTGCAGTTTTGGCTATAGGTAACAGTACCTGTTCCTTTCTTTTGTTCATAATCCTGTGCTTGTATGTAGCAGGGAGGGAGAAAGAGAACACATGGACTTGCTTATGGGAATTTACAAAACATTACACTATTTGCAATGTATATTGTGGTTTACGAGTAGGTTGGTGAAATAAGTACTATATACTAAAGCCAGGTCAATCTGGGTATTTAAGGAACTTACAGAGACTTTTCTTCAGATGCTCATGGCTTTTTCCTGATGTGCCTGAATCCTGTACCATGGCTACTGACTTCTTGCTTTGTAGCATCTTCTACAGTTTTTAAATCATATAGTTTTTTCTGTGCATACTGCTTACCTGTAGATTTTAGAAAAAGCAGGTACAGCCTTAAGCAGCCTGCAGAGGCGGGTTACCCACACAGCAACCTCAGCTCTTGCTGCGAAGCGCGGACCAGCAGGCCCCAGCAACGCAGCACCAGCACCGCGGCTACAGCACAGCCGCGTCCCGGCCAGCGGGGCAGAGGTAGCCTCCCCCCCGCCCATTCCCTCCCCTCGCAATCCTTGGCTGGTAGCAGACTTCTGTACCTCTCAGGGGAAAGAGGAGGTCCCGCCAGTAGTGACAAGCTCTGCCAGCACCGACTCCCTCAGAGAGGTAACAGCCCCTGCCCGCCTCTAGCGGCCAGCGGACCGCAAAGAAACCAGCGGACCGCAAAGAAAATGGCGATTGCCATTTAGAAACCCTTCTCCGCAGAAGCGCGACCGCGCCACACCCCACCCCACCCACGCACGTAAGGCAGCAGGGCAGCCCTGCAGGACGGGAGAGCTGGCGGCAGTGGAGCCTTATCCGCCAGGGCAGGGAGAGACGATGCTGCTCCGTAAAAGGCCCGGCTACGAAGCCGAGTAGCGTCCCCCGCCCTGCGCTCTGCGGCCCCACGTCGCGCTGCCGGCGCGAAGCCCCGTCAGGCCAAGGGGTCGGTGCGAGGCAGGGCCGGGCACTGTGGAAAGACGCTTAAAAGCTGAAAACGAGAAGTAACCTTTACAGAGCTTTTCTAAAAAAAAAAAATTAAAAAAATAAATAGGAGCAAGAAATAAAAACGATGCGCATGTAGGCAGAGGGGGAATAAACAGGCTGTCGTGAGGCTAAAGGCTGCACTCAGGTCATTGTCTAGAGTAAGCTGCGAGCACAGCTGTGCTCTTAAGAAATGGTTCCTGGCAAAGGAAATAATTTTATAAAGCAGTTCTCCCCCACTGGGGAGGGAGTGTGTAGGAGTTCCTCCAGCTGTGGGTTTCTAATTTTGTTCCTATTAGCCTTTTTTTGAGCTCAGGCTTAACCATTTTTAAAGCTGCTTCTAGTTGCCCGAGGAACAGAAATTCATCTATCACCAAGAGGCTGCAGTTCCTTTGCTTAATATGCCAATGTTTTTTTTCAGGTGAGCGCATCACACTGGGCTCTTCCTCAGTCTGCTTTCTGTAGCAACTTCTAAGTGCATTTTGCCTGCTTGTCATAGCCACCTTCTGCTTCTTCCACAGAGCAGTTATCTATATCTGTCTCATATAATGAGACATGCTGATCCATAAGATCAGCAGATCTCCGTTGGGGTAGTCAGAAATACTCCATTGGGCTCTGAGCAGCCTTGCCTGGAGGCTGTCTTTTAGGTGACAGTTCCTATAATTCTAATTTAATGCTACAAATAAAGGGCAACTGCTGTATTTGTCATCTTCAGTGAGGTCTGACTCATTCCACAGTATCCAGCTCTAACATACTTTAAAACATTCCTATCTGTTGTGCATAAGGTTCTAAAATGTTATTGTTCTTTATCAAGTTGTGAAAAAGCACCTAGATTAAAGCAAAAATAACACCTGTATGCACTATTCTGCATATTTTCCTTATGTATACTCAAGAATTCTTTGGTAATCAGAATCTAGAAGCTCTGGGTATTCCCAGGTTTCTTCGAGGCTCATATGTTGATTTTTGAAACACAGAAATTTTTCTTGACTATAAATAGTTCAAGCTCATACAACCTACTTTCATGAACTCTGTTAGAAGAGCTCATTTATAACTTAGTCATCTTTATTTCAATCTCTTGAATTTTTTATTTCCCTTCCTCCTTGCTTTGTTTCTGATGCTGATGTTTTTTCCCTTCTATTTCACTAAGTCCTTCCATGCCAGCTAGAATTGTTTTTCCACTGTTCAACATACATGTTTCCAGTCAGGGCACAGTCATGATGGGTAACTACACTGTACTAGAGCTACAGGAGGAGTTTGCTTACGGACTTCATATCCTGTCGTGGATAGCCAAACAGACGATGGTCTTCAGTGGTTCAGCAGTTTTACTTGCAGTGGCTTTGTAAGTACAACTGGAATTCACAACTTTCCAATAGAGTAATCCATGAATCACAGAAATACTGTAATATGGAATTTGAAAAGGCAGATAAGTCATTGTAATTAAAAATAACAACAAATAATTTAAAAAACAAAAAAGATTAAAAAACCACACAAAAAAAAGCAAACCAAAACAACAACAAACCACCATAAAAACAAAAGAAACAAACCCAAGCCCCCTTAATTCCAACTTGTCAATTTCAGCAAGAGTAAATTTCAGATTACATAACCTTTCCATTTTTATGTAACGTTATATAGGTTAAAGGAATAGATTCATTTTTAGTCATGTTCTTTCTTGGCACCTGCACTTTACAGCTTTCCCTTTGTTAGCAGTCAGTGCTAGTGTTACTGCTTGCAGTAAGAAAGAGCTGTCAATCCTAAACTGGCATTTACACATACATTCCTTATTCTGAAACCAAACAGAAACAGGCCATATTGAAGTGCAGCCTTTATTTTCTGTTGTTGCTTGCAAATCTCAAAAATGCTCACAAAACTCTTAATTGTTGCAATATTTCTGATTACACCTGCAGTGGTGATTGACCCATTCATTATACAATGACTCCACTAATTCAGGCTCAGTGGGAGAGCCATTCTGAGCCTTTCTTTAGACTGTAAAACTTATATAATTTTTCTTTTGTATGACCATGGCTAGGTGCCAAAATGTGAAAAGCTATTAAATTAAATATTATTAAATGCTGTAACATCAAGAATTGAATTGGAGTTGAATATTTCTTAGGCAGTAAATAGTCTACAGTATATAACTGATGAGGTTTTCCAAAGTGTATTCTATGGAAATGTTCAGTTGCTGATCATTAAGTAGTTGGGTTATGAATATGGTAAAGGGAATGATAAGGTGTTCAAAGACCATGGTGAGCTGTCCTTTCCAATAGCTCCCTGGGAGATCCCCAGAGCCCAGTCCCAAATCAAAGTTCTGTCTGCAGAAGTGCCCCTGAAGGAAACAAAGCTGCCAATTCTCAGCCTGCTGGCACAAAGCCTAGACTCTGCTCTGTCCTGGAGCAAGCAAAATGCTTAAGTTCAGAGTTCTCATCTCTAAATCATAATTTCATCCCAAAGCCCTTTCCATCCTGGAGTGCCCCCAATCCCATTCACCACCTGAGGGGAAAAGCAGGACATGTGCAGGCCCAGATACCATGAGCTGAGTCCAAGGGGTCATGTAATTGAGGTCCTGTAGCAGTTAGGCTTTCATTTCAACAGATGTCTGAAACAACAACTCCTAGCTTTAATGGGAATGCCATTACCACCGCTCATGGCTACATTAAGAAATATTGCTGTAGAGACTTGGCATAATTATTATCATAGAATGTTTAAATCTCTGAATTTACCCTTAGTGGATGAACGTCAGAACCACTGAGTGGCCTATGTCACTCAAATGCTAGGCCTAAGTAATTATGAAGAACATTAATAACAAACTTAGAAGGTGAACTTAGCCAAATAATTGTTTCCCTTTCTGAAAGTTCTTTCTCATTCTCTCTTCCTCCATGGAGCATTCTCCCCCCTCCCCCCAACATAGTACAGGATATTAAAAGCTGGAGAAGGAAAAAGTGAGATGATATTCCATGTCAAGAACATCCTATATAAATACCCAATAATTGTACTGTATATTACTCTAATAAATAGCAATGCTGGTAAAATAAATCTAGATTTTTATTTGCTGCTTTTCTTAGAGCTAATGAGTTCCCTTAGTGTTCAAAATTCATCTTTGCTGCCACACACGTACAAAGGTAAATCACTTGAATAGCCTGAGCTTTCTTCTATTTATTGTTGCTAGGGGAACCACCTTGTTGGTATTCATGAAGGTAACATGTCTTTTGACATACATATCTGAGGACCAGGTGCAACACAGCTCTGCAACATTCAGTGAAAAATGGATTGCAGCATCCTTGGAAATACACTGACACACAACATCAGCTTTACTGTAGCACCTTAGTTTGCTTTGGATTTCTTGTTTCTTTAGACAGAGAAAAATCATAAAATTATATGTAATAATCTAAGCAGTGTCCCCTAATTCTGCCTAAAATTTAAACAGAGAATCCCAGACTGTGAAACAAATGTTGCTAAAATGTTGCACCCATTTTGTTTTTCTTTAAATGTTCTTTTCCTTATATAAGGAAAATTTTCCATATGAAATCTTGCTACTATCAGTTACATGACTAAAACCCACTAATCCAAGTAGGGATAAAGTTCAAGCATAAGCCATTTCTGAATAGCCAGGTATCTGAAGGTTATTTGAATGACATCAGTCACCTGATGGAAAATATTAATTGTGCAACTACAGCACTAGACTCATGAAAGTCAATAAGCATTTTTTACTCTCCGAATATATTTGTTTCTGGAGATACCAGCTTGTGGCAGGACAAAAAAAAAAAAAAAAAAAAAAGATGTAGAGATACTGAAGAGGTGTCATCATGTCCAGAGTAACAGCTGACTATAGGAAACAAACCCATTTTAATTTCCTGGTGATTCTGATTACTGCCAAAATAACTGTGTGAGATGGAGACATTTGAGGTTGGAGGCAGCAGAGCATGAAAGCATGCAGAAAGCATGGAAGGGCTATATCTCACTTCACTCCTGTGTGGACATTTATATTTCTATGATGATGGCAGGTGCTACTACCTGGGTTGCTCTAACACTCAGTTATCTACCATTATAGAGCAGCACTTACTTGATTTACTTACTGGACCAAACAGATGTTCCCCATCATAAAGGAGCTTACAAGTTAAGTGTGAGATAAAGCCAATAGGATAAAGCAGCCAGCTAGAGAACCTAAATGAAATGATACGTAACAGTCCCTTCAGCTACCCTGAAAATCTATTAACTATTATTACGCAGTTGCAGGGGTGTCTCCAGCTGGTTTATGGTGTTTTTTTTGTTATGGAATATTACACTAACAAGGTAGTTTAATATATGATGTAGAGACAGACAACAAAGGCCTTAAAAAGTGTCTGCTAGTGGAGAAAGCCCCAGGTTTTGAAAGAAACAGAAGGAAACCACCACTTGTCACAGCAAACTATTATTAGGGGCTTCAAGAGCCAGGTGCAAAGGCTATTCCTTGACCCTTGAAAAACAGACAAAGGCTCATTATCTGCTTTAGGTATTTGCCAGTACTTACATGTAATCTCTGAGAACATGTTCTGATTTGGCAAGTGCTTCAGTATGCAGTTCCATTCCACTTTAACATGTGACCCATGTACATTTGATCACCACATTTCAGGCCAAAGCATGAGACAGTAGACGTGCCTAACACTTAGGAAAACGATTGTTAAAATGAAGCAAACAATATATTTGTTTGGGTTGGTTTGTTTGTGTGGGGTTTTTTTACCAGTTTTAATCTCTCAAAGGTATCTTGCTTGTCTTTGTTGAAACATTAACAAAATGCAAAAATCCAAGCACTAGAAATATGACCACCATAATAGTTTTCAAATAAAACTGTTAAAAAGTTTAGTAGTCATAAGTTGAAAGTGGTCCTAAAATGGGAAATGCATTAGACAACAGGTAATGTAAGCAATTCCAGTACCTAAAATAGCAGACATTATGGGTAGCATAAGAATGCCTGTAAAATAGAACTCCCTCTATCAAACAGTTTTGTCCCAGAAGAATTCTCCTCCATGATAGCAGGCAATAGATAAAAACAAAACAAAACCAAAACCAAAACCAAAACAAAAAAAAACACAAAAAACCAAAACCAAACCAACCAAACAAAAACCAACCCAAAAAAAAGACATCTTTAGATCCAGTCTTTAAAACACTTGTTTCCCTACTCACTGGAAATGAAAGGTTTACCATCCATGTGGTACATACAAGGGATAAAGACAAAAGGAATAATAGGTTCATTTACTGGGTAGTGAATCATTCAATGGTGTGAGGGGTTTCCATGGAACCAGCTCCCATTCCCACAGATGCAGAGAGCAGCACACTCTACACCAAGAGACTGAATTACAGGAAATGGCTTTTCAAATAACGCTACTCTCACAAAAGCTCATTTTGAGACATTTTAACAGGGACTCATAGCTAAATTTAAAATGCTTTTCAAAAGAATGGGGTGTTTTTCCCATTTTTCTGTACGTGCAAAATTGCATATTGCAAAAATCATGTTTTAGGCTAGTAAGATTAGCTTTTTGAAACTTGCATTTATTTAGCAAGAATCAACTTTGCTTTCTCAGTAGCACTTCAAAGAAATGGTATTTGAAGCATGTGGCATTGAAACTCAAACAGTATTAGTGGTAGAAAGTACAAATGATACAGTGAATAAAAAGAAGTATCAATTAAAATAAGTATTTTTTAGAGAACACCCTGGCCATTTACACAGCTAAGAATTCAGGAAGTGTTTGACTTCACTGAGAACATGCTTTTGCTAGTTAAGGCCATCTATTTCCAGGAATTACTAACTAGTACAACCTGGCAAGGTTACAGCTGCAGTGTGTAACAGTGGCAGAAGAGGCAGGGTAAATCACAAGGCTGACCAGCAGCCTCAGCATAAACAGCACTTGTAGGCTGAGAAAAGAGTGGGTGTTGAGGGCACCCTGCCCTAACAAAGGGAGGCATTTGTGTGGAGTGTCCTCAGCCCAGCAGCATGCAGCTCACCGACTGCAGCAAGCACCCAGGCCACTAAAAGTGTCACCCAGAACCAGGCTCCTCAGATCACACACAAGTCCTTGTATCCCACAGCTGAGAGCTGTAAACCTCCAGACACTGGGTCAGCTCATTCTTGTGGCTTTGCTACTTTGCATACAGCATAATTCCATTCTTAGCTAAGCTCATCTAATGCTCAGTCTTCATTCATCATCACCCCCACCTCTGAGAAAAGTGAAAAGCAAGATTGCAGAATCCACCTTAGATGAAAATCTGATCTAAATCATACCAAGATCAGCACAGTCTACTCCAGTAGCTATTCACACAGCACAAACTGATCCATGGGATTCTGCAGTAAAGAATACTGTGTGTTGAATACTGTAGCAAAGATCTCGCTTTAAATTAATATTAAAAAGGTCATTTGCTTGGGAAATACTGTGAATTATGTGAGATTCCTATTGCACAGGTGATGAAAATATTGAAAATTTTGGGCTGGTACCAAAAAAAAAAAAAAAAAAAAAAAAAGATATTATCCAAAGGTCAAGGTCAAAACAAGACTGTTTCAGCAAATTTCTCAAAGGTCAGAAGGAATAAAATAATGTGTAACTCTATACATTAATTAGATCAAAGTAATAGGTATTCCAGAAAGATTTGACAGAAGATCAGGTGTGGTTTTCCCAGAAGCAGCTTCTCAAGTCAGCATTTTAATTGTAGCAGTTTGCAGCAGCAATGCTGTAGTGGCTGCATGAAATTAAGTACAACTTTAAGTGGCGTAGTTATGAGTAAAGTAATACAAATTAATAATACAAACTTCATGACTGGGTAAGGAACGAAAAAAAACCAACCAAACCACATTTACTCTCTATGCAAAGTATTTTGCATGCTAAGCTTTTGATATTTAAATAATTGCCTGGCTATTGGGTGGAATTCAATGATAATTACATTTGGGATGAGGGAGGTGGAGTAAAAATGTCACGAACACCCAGATTGACAGTAGACTTTTATTAACATATCTTACAATGTCGATTACTGTATTCCTAGTTTTATACTCTTCTGATGTGTTATAAAGATTGATTTAGATTCTACAGTAATGTACTGTACTTAAATGATCATTCATACAGGATATCACACCAGAACATTTGAGTAATACACGCACACAGCACTGTAGTTTGGACCTGTTATTTTTCAAGGTTAGCTTAATAAAGTAGGATTAAAAAAGTTATGGGGGAAATCAAAATTCTTGTTTAGCAGCATGCAAGGATATTCAAGTACAATTTTTCAACCAAGTGATTTTTGTTGTTGTTGTTGTTGTTTTTAAGTTGACTGGTGACTAATTCACCAGTACTAAAATAAACACTATGAAATACTCAAATGTTGAAGTTAAGGCTAATAGTTTTACTTCACATCCATATGCACAACCAGAGAACATTCCATTTTAAATAAAACACAGTAATCAAATTCTGGATACATTATCTCTTGTAAATATAGCACTGGAGCTTCAAACTACAGGTTACTCAAGTTCATGAGCCCTGTAATAATGTTATGCTGGAGATGTAAAGAATCTTTTTGCTCTTTAACCACACTTACAAAATGGCCTGATATTCGTAATGAGCAATGCAAAAATATTACAGGCAGAACTTATAATACAGTATCAAAAAAGTATTATTTTGGAAAAGACATAGCCATTTAGTTGGGGAAAGATTAATTCTAATCTTACAGGAAGTACTGTAATACTTTTGAAATATATATAT
>JAOEGS010011055.1:8917-42113 GCA_025447755.1 Corythornis vintsioides
AGAATATTCTTACTAAGAAGAATATTCTTACCAAAAGAAGAATTTCTTACCAAAATCTACAATTAGGAAATTAAATCTCTATTCTTTTTCCACAAATCAGTGTAGCACTACTGATTTCCAAAAAGGAGCCTGCAGTGTATTTATAATTCCCCTCTGCTTCTACAAGAGGTCCTTAAATTTATTCTGTTTAAAAGTGAACAACTCTTTGAGGCAGTAGGAATAATGCCTTGATTAGGTACTTTAGTGAGGAATTCACTGCATCCTCTCCATAAACTGTTCCAATGGTCATTTACATGTTAATTATAACTCCTAAATTACACTAGCTTTAAATTTGTCACAGGAAGATTGGATTTCTCCCTGCTTCATCTTGTAAGCCTCCATTACAAGTTAGAGCAAGCTTTCTACCTCCAACACCTGCAGATAGTAACTGAATTATCACTTCCCACCCTTTTTGTTAAACTCAACAGCAAACCAGCTGAACCCAATTTATCAGATTTTCTAACTTGCAAAGATTAGAACCAGACATAACCTTCCAGAATCTGACAGATTTTTTACACAAAATTCATTTGTTTATTTATTTTAGACTTATTTTGGATCTCTGAATTAAAATCTCACTGAGACCATGTTTTAGTTGACCACTTTCCCAAATTGTCTAGAGACACCACTTCATGATGCATCTACCCCTTGAAAACTAGGAAGTTATTTTTTAGTCCTGGATGCATATTTTTTTTTCCCTTTAATCATATGGAAAAGTATACCATTACTGTGTGTTGATTCCCCCCTTATACAATATCCACTCCTACAGCTTAAGCAACCTAAAGCTTTGGGAAATGTGCATAGAAAGCAGAGACAGGAATATTTAATGAACTGGAAACAGAACCAGCATTAAGCTGAGCTACAGAAGGGACAAATGAGAAATCCACTAGTTTCAGCTTCCCTCTGTCTCATAGTAGGTGACACACGTTAGGGCACTGATTCATAGGCACTAGAAGATTCAGCTGGAGTGGTTAAAGATATTGTAGTTTTCACCTTTCTACTCTAATGTTCTTATAAATATTATTGTTTTTCCTGTGGGGATATGTCATGAATCAGACCATGAATGCTGCAGGCTACTGACCAACACATGCAAGAAATGAACAACGATTTAAACCTGCTTCCTACATGAGTCACTACAGTCAATTATCCAAATCAAAGGTTTTAACAGTAGAGAGCAAAAATACAGCTTCATCTTAAATCATGCACAAATTCCGTCTATGCCACATGAAAAAGACTTGATTTCCACTATTGATATTTTGGCCCGACCCCTATAAAAACCATTCAGCAGCAATGCTGGTCCGGGAGACATCCACACAGATCTTGCCCTCTGCTCTCCTCAGCCCTTCAGTTACGCTGCCCTAACTTTGCGTGGCCCCCCAGCAAGTACGAAAGGAAAGGTTGACAATACAGCTGACCAGCAAACAAGATTCTGACAAGTTACTCTAAACGTACTTCATGAAACGACTCGCTGCTCAAGCCCAGGGCAGAGACTCTGCTGTGTAAGGAGAGAGAAAACACATTCGGGTGACAGGACGCAGAGACGGGCCACTCTAGCAACACAGCAACACCTCGGGCCGCCACCCCAAGCACTCGCTGCTGGGAAGCCAGAGACACTCTTACAGACAAGCAAGACGGGCTTGCGGAGCGAGAGCCGTGAAGGCAGCGAGCAGCTCAGATAAGAGCCCCGCAAACCTGGCGACGGCGGCCTCTCCGCGGAGCCAGGCAACCAGCCCCTCGCCCCACCGCTCACCTCCTACCAGCTTAGGCACCTTCCCGATCCTGCCCGTGATCTCGGCCGTCAGCACCGCGAAGTCCTGCTCATAGCTCTCGAAATCGGAGGACATGGCGGCGGCTCCACTGCGCTCCGCGGAGACGCTGCGCTCAGGCGAGACGTGAGACACCCGGCTCAGCCGCTCCGCAGCGCTTCCGCGTTCTGCTACCTCCAAAAGCGTCCCTGCGGCCACCGAGCGCCTCACCACGGGTTCCGGTTAAACTCTCCACCCCCCGTCAGGTGCGTTAACTAGCGAGGCGCGGCTCCCCTTTATAGTCCCGACAACACTTGGGCTCGAAATGCAGCGCCGGGGCTAGAGGAGGTGGGGACAGATGGAGCCGGCCTGCCCACGCCATACAACCAGGGGCTCAGCAGCGCCCCGCTTCGTAACCCCGCTTCTCTGAGCGGGATCGGAGAGACGCGACAGTGACTTCACCGCTGGGATTGTTTCCTGGCGGGATCCTATTGCCAACGGACTGCCGCGGGGCGCCGGCGGCCGACCCAGCGGCGCCGGCGGAGGCGGGCACGGGATCCGCTCCCTCCGCCTCCCCGGGCCGGTGGGGCGGGGCCGAGGCCTGGCGGGCCCCGACACCTCCCCTTCCCCTTCCTCACGCTGCTTCCTTCTCGGCAGCCGGCGGGACGTCGTGGGGTCGAGTGCGGCGGGAGCTATGCGCGGTGGCGGGGCGGCGGCAGCAGCGGGCGGGCGACGGTAGCGGCCATGGACGGGCCGGGGGGCCTGGGCCGAGTACGGCGGCTGTGCCACTGGGGGCCGCTGGTGGCCCTGGCCGTGGTGGTCGTGTGCTCTACCACCGCCATGGCGGACGCCGTGCTGTGGTACTGGCCCCTGGACACAGCTGGGGGAAGCGTCAACTTTATCATGCTCCTCAACTGGACCGTCATGATCCTCTACAACTACTTTAGCGCCATGTTTATCGGCCCGGGGTACGTCCCTTTGGGGTGGACGCCGGTAAGAGCTGGCTCTCGATCGCCTCATTCCCGGGCTGGGCTCGGTGGGTGGCGGCTGAGGCGCGGGACTGGGGACTGGTCTCTCGAAAGGAGCGTGCGGGGCTCCGAGGAGACGGTGGAAACCGCGTGTCTTTTGGTGCCATCGTTTCCCCTTTCTTTCTGTAAGAAAGCAGTCAGCTCCTCGGGCCACTCCTTCCTCCTTATCTTGTTTTGACATCTTCACTCTGCGGCTCCCGCTTTGCTGCTGCTCCCAGCGTTTCCAGTAGGCTCCAGTTTACTCCATCCCTTCCTCGTTCTGTTAGTTACAGTAATCTGGGGCTAAACGGCAACGCTTCTTTGTTGGCGGTGGTCCTTATGTTTTGTCGGTGCTTTTCAAAGCAGAACAACAGGAAACAAGCAGTTAGCCGAGAGTGGGAACTTCAAGGTTATCTGCACGCCTGTGCCCGCGCTGTTGACTTGGAAGATTTTACTATTAGTAAAAGAATGCAAATGAAGAAGAACTTCATTTAGGAATTTTTTTTTTTTTTAATGTGAGACTCAAAATTGCATATTCAACATAATACTATAAATCAAGCAAGAAATATGCATCTTCTTGCTTCTGTATTCTCTTGGAAGAGTTGTAGTCCAGGACCAGAATGATACTATTTTGGTATCTCAGGGTAACTGCCGGAGTTTCTGTTGCAGTACCACGATAGAAAGATTAGTAATAATCACATTTCTAGTTGTGGAATATTTCTCAGGATAAAGTTTGATGAGAAAAAGAACCTGATGTAGTTCTAGGAAGACAACTAGGTATTCCATTTCTTGAACAGAGATTTTGGCCAATATTACAGATTCTGTATGAGTCTTTTTGTCTGTCTGTCGTTTCTTTAGTTAGTGCGTGTGTGTGTGTGTGTGTGTGTGTGAGAGAGAGAGAGATAGAGGGTGGCAAAAGAAGACGAAGTTGAACATAAATGCTTACGTCTGCTGTACCTTAGTGGTAAGCATAGATTGGCTGATAGTATACAATGGAGAGACAAAGTGCACAGTATGTTGGGTTTGGGTTTGGTTTTAGGTTTGTTTTTTTTAGAAATGTCTCATGCAGTTTTTCTCTCTCAAAAGTTCTCTCTGAAACCCTGCTTGTACAGTCATTCTTCCTGATGGAAGAAGTGTTTATTTCTTTTAGCAGCCAGCACTTTCAACAGTGGGAGATGGCTGTGTTGATAGCCAAGAAATTATTTCATTTTGTTTTTCCTTTCCCTCACCACCTACCATTAAATAGGATTGGATTATGAAGCACCCAGTCAGAAGAAAGCAAAGATGTTTAGGTTAGGAAAGTGCCAATATATGTATTGCCTGTAGATTTGTGTATACATCTAACACCCTTGTTCTCTTTATAGGAAAAATCTCAGGATTGCATGTATCTCCAATACTGTAAAGTGTGTCAGTCTTACAAGGCACCACGTTCACACCACTGTCGCAAGTGTAACAGGTACTGTTATTCTTAAAGTTCATTTAAATCCATATTCAAGCAGCTTACAATCTAATGATGAGCTATTAATAGAATTTGTTCTTCCAAGTTTTGTATTGTCCTGTTTTGAAAAACTTTAATGTGAATGCTGTACCCATTTCAAATATTTCCAGTTTATAGTTGTATCATTTCTGTATGGTTTTACTGGGGTTTATTTTAATTAGTAAATATGTCTTAAACATATTTTTTTAAGAGGAAGGGATTTCAAGCTGAAGTTCTTGACAGTCTTAAAAAATCTTTGTGATGTTGTTTTAGGGAAGTGAACCTGTCTAAAATACCTGAAAATCTATCAGTCCTTTGACTCCAAACCTTCTCCTGCTTGCAGAGTAGAAAAGCCTAGTCTGTCCTCTTTCTAGATAGGAATTAAAAGTTGATTTGAGTGGAAATTTTGGACTGTTCTTTACTCATTGAAGTAGTTTGAGGCGCTTTTTTTTGGTGTTTGTTTGGTGTTTGGGTTTTGTTGTTTTCCGTTTGAGGAGAATCTGCATGTTGAGTGAACTAATAAGTATTTTGGCCTCAACTTTAAAAGTTTGTGCCTTGTCACGTGTTAGTCTTCCATCAGACTTGTTCTGAGGTAAAGGATGCTTTCATTATAAACAGCTGCACTCAAATTTAATGCAGCTTGAAAAAAGCAAGTCACTTGCAGCTGTCTGCAGGCAGCTGCCTTTATCTTGGGCTTCCTGGGCAGGTCTTCCTCTGAAGGACAGTTGGAGAATGTGTTAAAAGGATATTGCAACACACACATTCCTTTGTTATTTCTATAAACACAGGATGCACAGCCAGTGGGATTTTGGGAAGTAGAGACTGAAACTGTAGAGTGGTGCTGTGATGTGGCTGCATGGTTCCAAGATTTAAATTTAGACTGTCTTCCTTGAGTGACACAGAGGCCTTAGTAGAAAATGGCAGTGGATTCTGATGATTGCCTTTGCTAAAGGAGGGTCTTTCAGTAATTTATCTTATGTCAAATAAAGCAGAAGAAACTGCAGGACACTCTTGAAAACATACTGCTGTTATGCTTTGAGAGTTTTCTGCCCCTCAACTCAGCTACCTCTCTGGGCAGCCTGACCCTTGGGAGGACATTACTAGCCACGGGCCTCCAAATAGACTCTGCCCCATTGACCACAATTCTGAGCTCTTCCCTTCAGTCAGTTTCCAATCCATTTCACTGCCCAATGATGCGATCCACATATTCCTAAGCTTGGCTGTGAGGATGCCACAGGAGACAGTGTCAAAAGCTTTGCTGAAGTTGAGGTTGATCACATACACTACCTTCCCCTTGGCCATCCATCTAGTTAGTGATGCCATCACAAAAATCCATCAGAGTGGTCAAGCGTGACTTGCCCCTGTTGAATCCATGAGGGCTGCTTGTAATAAACCTCATTTCCTCAACATGCTTTGAGATGGTGCCAAGAACAAGTTTGTGTATGTCTGTATAAGCACTGTATAGGTCCTTTATATTAATCAATATTTACTATTTGCAGATGTGTCATGAAGATGGATCACCATTGTCCTTGGATCAACAACTGTTGTGGATACCAGAATCATGCATCTTTCACCTTGTTTCTCCTCTTAGCTCCCCTGGGATGTATTCATGCTTCTTTCATATTTGTTATGACTATGTACACTCAGCTTTACAACAGAGTAAGAAAACACAATTAAATGCTTAAATTATTGTTAAGTTAGGTGGGTAATTTATCTCTGGAAGAATGAGACAATTTGGTTTCCTAAGAAGCAACATTCCTTGTTACTCTTTCAACATGTACTCTCAATTTTGCTCTCACCCCATGAAAATTATGTGCACCAACTGCAGAAGGATTTGAGAAATTTTTCTTTTTCCCAGTTGCTTGTGATAATCACTGGGAATTTCTTAGAGCTTTGCATTGACTGAAGGTACTTTCTGAGTAGCACTATAGAGAGACAGACTGTGTTTTGGCTGGCACAGAACCTAGCTGCTATTTATTTCCAACACACAGATTAGATGCTATTTATTTTTCTTTGCTTGCCACATTTTTTTAGAGTTTTGTCTAGCTCTTCAAGGTAAAAATAAAAAAGTACATTATTTATGGAGCTAAAAATTAATTATGTTGGATTTGCAACATAAAAAAAATGGAAAAATGGAAATGGAAAAATTTAACTGCAGCGTTACTGAGCAAAGCTTATTCTGGAATACATCCCTTACTTCAGATCTATGGTTAGCATTATGAGCTTTGATTTTAATCTTTGTGGTTGCAATGAAGAGCTTGAAAACACCAACTTGAGTGCAAGTTGAAGACTGCATGTTGTATTTGCAGAGCACTAATGTTGAGAACTGCTAAAGCTTTCAAAGGAAAGCCTGGAGCATTTCCACTGAAAATGGGTACTGTGCTATGCAAACAATTTCTGTCTGAAACTGGTGAATGTGTTTTTTGTTAATATGCTAGAGTCTAGATTTTTTTGATGACTTTAGGCCTAACTTGTGAAGCTTGGAAGACAGTGATTTTGGTTTAGGTTTTGTCTATAGAAGGCATACAGCTAGCAAAGAATGTCTTGCTGAAAAAGGAAAAGTGTTTTAAATACAATTTATTTTTTTTTTAATTACTCCACTTGCATTATAAACTTGTCAGAAGTTGGACACTTACCTTCAGAGCCAGATTTCTTATGAACTTGTTTTCTTTCAGCATGTGGAAGGTTCTCAGGCTGAATGATATTTTTACTTTGCAGATATCTTTTGGATGGAGCTCTGTAAAGATTGACATGAGTGCAGCCAAAAGAGACCCTCGACCCATTATTCCCTTTGGACTCTCTGCATTTGCTGCATCTTTATTTGCCTTAGGACTGGCATTAGGAACAACAATTGCAGTTGGTATGCTGTTTATTATTCAGGTAAGTTTATGGTTTATGTTACAAAGAGTTAAAAGCTGCTAAGTTCAGTCTGCTTGTAGAACAGAAACAGAATTCAGGTTTGATACAGGAGCAGCAGTTACTGAGGAGTTTCTGTTGCTATGTAACTTTTCCAGGGTTTTATATTGCTTTCTCACAATTTCTTTTGTTACCACGATATTTTTAAATTGTTTTTCATGGGAGAGCTCAGAGTTGAAAATCTAATGAACTAAAAAAAAAACATTGTGTGGGTTTTATAAACTCTCTGGAAAAGTTAGAATGCTTGCTATTTCAGGAGTGCATGTCCCTATCCCTGAAAATAGGTATAAACTTGCCTGAAACATTACTTCAAATGTTTGAGAACTTTGGAAGGGAACAAAAAATACACTTGTTTGTTTGCTTTTAGGCATAAACTGAAATACTGTGTGGTACTGTCTTAAGTGTGTATAATTCTAGAGGATAGCATTAGCATGTTTGAATGGTTTTTTTAATGTTCCAATAACAAGAGTTTACTAGTTAAAAATTAATAAAGTTGCTTTGATCTTTAAAGCAAATTTTGTTTGTTCAATGACATATTCCTTGCCTAGCTGATGCATTTCTGCAGAAAATCACTGCTAATTTCACCTAATACTTTTATTCTAGATGAAAGTCATTTTGACAAATAAAACTTCAATCGAATCCTGGATTGAAGAAAAGGTAAGTTTACAGTACCATGTTCTTGTACTGCATTGTTACGAAGATTATTCTCTATTATTTGTCAATTTCTTATTTCACCTCTCTGAATTTAAACCAATGGTGTCTTTTCAATTCACAGCTGACTTAACAGCTACAACCACTTTTCCTTTACTGTCTCTGAAAGTCACTAAAATAGATAAGTCATTTAACTGTATAGATTTTTTCTTTATTTTTTGAGGGAATTGGTATGAACTGAGAAAAACTTTTCCTTTTAACAGGCTTTGCTTATCTACTTGGAATATGTGGATGTTTTCATCTGAAACTTGTCTTTGCTTTTTGCTATGCCTTCCTGTGTCTTTAATTGTGCACATCCCCTACCCATTCTAGGTGGCATGTTTTGGATCATTATATCCCTCATTTCCTGCTTCTCTGATTAAACTTGGGAGGATTTTCCTTGATTTTGAAGAAGTACAGAAAATAATGAGATACTTCATCTTCTCTCCTTGAAATTTATCTTTGAGTTTCATAAAATTACAGAGGTTTTCACAAGATTTTTCAGAAGAAATATAGCCAAGCAACTCAAACTAAGGTTAGAGGAAGCAAAAGTGACTCAATGTCTAGAAACTAGTTCAGTGTCACCAGGTTATTTTGTACAAGTCCACAAACATTTCATTATTATCTTGTCTGTCTTCTATTGTGTGTCAAAATTAACATGAGGATCTGACTTTGTCTAAATACCTAAGTATTGTAATGCCTTTTCTTTACCCAGATTCTATCTTAGCCTGATCCTAGTCCTATCAAACCTTTGAATAATAGGACAATGGAAAATAGATGAAATAAAACACTATTACAACTACATAGTAGAATTTTGAATAATCTGTTAACATTTTTACTGTAAAACAGGCAGCTAATACATCCCTTCTGAAAACTGAACATAAAAGTGACATGATTGCAACAAAGGTACTGAGTTCTGTGGCTGCTCCACTAGATGTCATTGCCACTGAAAGAATGGAAAGCTCATGGCTGCAAAATGTGGGAGATTCAGTGTGCTTGTAATGCAGCTCTTAAGAGGTTGAATAGGCACTACCAGTGTTGAATTATGCTTCTGATGATTAATCAAAGAAATCCTGAGCTGTGGAAGTTTTTGTCTATAAATGAAAGATAGTCAGGCATCAGTCCTTAAAAAAAAAACACAGAAGAAAATCTGAGCAAGGAGTGGATTAATCAGTATAGACAGTCGTAAATGGAGGGTTATGACACATGATTGTTGTAAGCAGATTTAAAAAGCCTGGGTCAATATAGTGGAAATTTACTACTCTTGCCTCAAAATGTTTGCCTTTAGGTGTCATGGACCCATACAGGGCCTGTGATGTGGCCTTCTTCATGTTTGCTGGATTGACTGCATCTCTAGGGTATGTTTTTACGTACTGTATTTCTGAATTATTTTCCAGGCCAAAGACAGAATCCAGTACTACCAAACAGGTGAGACCTTTATTTTTCCCTATGACACAGGAAGTAAATGGAAGAACTTCAAGCAAGTGTTTACATGGTCTGGGATTCCTGAGGGAGATGGCCTGGACTGGCCAGTAAGAGATGGTTGTCATCAGTACAGTTTGACGGTAATTGATCTTCAGTGGCATCTCAAGTTAATCCTCCCCACTATCAAGTGCCTGCTTCCCTTTGCAAGTGTGTTCAAGCTTTTTAAATAACTGAAGTAGATTGACTGGCATTACAGATACTTAAGAAACACAAGTTCTGTCAAAGATTCTCCCATTTTTCATAAAATTATGATTTTTTGAGCGTTTTTAAATGCTAATGATATTTCCTGTGTTTGTTGAATGCTTCCAGTACCTGACTTAATTTAGTGTTGAATACACAAGTCCTCTTAATTTAAACACTGCCTAAATTCCTATTTATAATCATTTATAGATAGAGCAACTGAAACAGAAGGCAGACAAGCGAGTAAGAAGTGTAAGTATTTGTGAAGTTTGATTTGAAATTACTTTTAAATATCAGTATAATTAAATGTAAGTAATTGCCAAGACAGAAAGACTTTGTGTTTACACCCAAGGTGCTGCAACCACTGCTTAATTAAACTAACATTTAGCTTTCTTTGCATTTGCTTGTTAGTTTCCTGACAGTAAGAGATGTGATAATAAAGATGACTCTGCTCCATTGTTAATCAGTTAATTTAGAAAAGTCCCTTTAACAGCCATTGTCAATATTCTCAAATCCAACTGTATGCTTTAATTGATTTTTAGGTATGAAGCTGTCAGCAAGGCTGTAGCTCCTCACAGTAATACCCTGCTGTGCTCTGTTCAAATCTGTAGGTGCGGTATCGAGCAGTAGAAGATTACAGTGGTATCTGCTGCCCTGTGACTAAAGGTGTTAAAACATTCTTCTCTACACCGTGCACTGAAGAGCCTAGAATTGCACTGAGTAAAGGCGATCTCATTTTAGCCACAAGAGGCTTAAAGTAAGTTGCTCCACACCTTTATGTTTGGTGAACAGGAATGTTGGTGTGGGTTCTGCCATCTAATTGCCTATTATGCTTTCTTTCCCTAGACACTGGATGTATGGTGAGAAGATGCTCGACTCAGCTGCTGATGGTATGAAGCAGTTATTTTTACTTTTTCTGTGAAAATTGCAAATTATTTTATAGCTGTCTAGAAATGTGGACAATAGTATGTGTGCTGTTCTCAATCTGTAACAACTGATGTTATTGCCATTAGTTTCTCTCCACTCTAAAACCACATCCATAGGGTTTTTTTATGCTTTACATCTGGTAGGCTTGCCAGTTTTGAAAAACATTACATGAAACTGTCGGAGTAAAAGAGCAGGTAAGAGAGTAGTTCATTGAAGGTTGAGTGGGAAGGGGAGCACTACATACTGTAAGAAAAAGTCAGACTTTTAGACTCTAAAGAGGCTTTCTTTTTTTGATATTAGTGGATTTTCTTGAACACATAAGAGATGATCTAAGCAACCTATATATGTTTAAGACCTGGGATTACTGTGTTCATATTAAAAACAAGGAGATGTGTCTTTGGTTTGGGATCAGTTCCAAGGACTCTGATGTATGTTTACAAAAGTAACTACAGCTATCACAGATGTTAAAACTCCTGCTGGTCTGCAGAAAGACAAAATCACAGCTACCTGCATTCAAATGTCTACATTTTTACTTTAGCACTTCTGCTTATGACTGAGCTACAGTTTTACCTGCCAGAGGGTGCATTGGGTTCTGTTGTTTCTTCCAAACAATTATTAAATAATTGCATGTATGTTCCCAGTTGGGAAAAAAAAAAAAAAATCTCGAAAGAGAAGCAGCCAACAGTCCTTACACTGAAATGTCCATGCTTTTTGTGGGAAGTGTCCTTCATGGACTAATGCTTCAGCAGCTCACTCCAATGAATTCTTTAAACGTTAAGGCTAAATGAGTCCTTGAAATAAGCATGGTAATTGTTTGTATTGCATTGCATATTATTAAGATTAGCAGGAGATACCTGTGCTATAGCAAAGATTTTTTTTTTTATATATAATCAGATGAAATGTGGTCTGAGTGGGGAACTTGATTGGATTATAATTCAAAAGATGGATTAGAATTCAAAGTAACATTGGCATTTTGGAGAACTAGACCTCAAAAGTAGGATGATTTAGTATGAATGTATAGCAAGATACTATAAACAGGAATAACAAGATGGAAAAATAATATATTAAGTAGGAGTTTTGAGGAAAAGAGTCAGTCAATCTTAAAATGTGTCAATACATCCAAAAAAGAAAAAGCCTGTAGCTTCCCAGATGCATGAAGTAATAATCCCTCCATCCTGCTCCAAATTGGCAAAGACTGAGCTGAAATACTGCCACAAGTAAAAGCAGTTGCTGCATCTCAAAAAAATATTATCAGCTGTAAAGGGCTGAGAGGAAAACAGAATAATCGGAAGTACTAGAAGATGTGACTTATAAGGGAAAGCTGAAAGAATTGGGATGGCTTATCTTGAGAGGAAAAGGAGGTAGAAAGACAGGGTATGTGCAAATAGTCATCAGCTGCAGGAAAGTCTGTTGTAGAGAAGGTTATTAGTTGCTACCCATGACCCTGGTGTATAGAAAGAGTTGTGAACTTGAATTACAGACAGATTCATATGGTGCGAGAAGATATTTGTCACAGTAAGGAAGGTAGAGCACTGGAAAATGTTGGAGATCTCTAAAAACATTTTAGGCAGCAGGAGAGAATCCTTGCATCCCCAGGCAGTGATATTAAGAATGACTTATGTGTCCTGCCTTGGAAAAGAAAATAACCTAGGTAAGCTCTTGGTGTCTCTTCCAGTTTGTGTTTTTTCGTCTGTAGTGGGTCATGTTCTTTTCCAAGTTAATGCAACTTTTCATGTCTTAAGGTGGAATAAGAGAACGAGGCTGGTTCCCTAGGAAATGTGTGGAAAAATGCCAATATGACTCTGAAACGGAGCAACCGGTGGATGGAGAGAAGAAAAACAGATAGCCTTCTCATTTTTTAAACAAGAAGTGGAATTTTTATTTCAGACCACAATCCTTTACTTGAAATTTTCTGTGTATTACTTTAGACTTATACAATGAATTTGTTAGGGCAAGGTTTTCTTTTCCTCGCAGCTGAAAGGGTTGGATATACCTGTGCCATGGTTTGCATACTTTTTTTATCAACAAGTAATTCAAGAAGTAATTCAGTGGATTGCCTTCAAGATGCACCTTTTTCATCCCAAGTTGGGTGTGGTTTTTTTTGCAGTTCTTTTCTTTTGCTTTCTGAGGGTTCATATCTTTTCTTTCTCAACCACATCTGATTATGGTGCACGCTGCTTATTTGTTGGGTTTTTTCCTTAATTTCTTTGAAGCTGCCCCTGAAAACTCTAAAATAAACATCTGATTCAAATTCCAGATAAGATTTGTTACCTGTGACTTTTAATGATGTGAATTGTCCACCTCAAATAAATGATACATTCATATTCACTTGTGGATTTTATTGTTCTCAGACCTGCACAAACTTATTTATAGGCATGGGGATGTGAAGTTACTGGGAAGTAAAGATTTCACTGTTAAAAGTTGTTTTTCAAGGCTAGAAATACTTCATATCTTGCTGTAAGAATATACTGTGCTTTTAAAGGCAAAAAAAAATTACAGCTAGCTATGTGTATCTGCTTCCTCTGAAATCTGAGCATGTACCCAAGAGACTGGAGTTCTTGATCCATCTTAAAGAGTTTTCTCTCTTACGAAAGCAGTAGTGCCAAGAATTAAAACTTTTGCAAGCCTAGTTGACACTAAATGATTTAAAACTAAAGCATTTTTCTTTAGCATCTGCTGGGCATTGTTAGAAGAAAGACCTTTAAAAAGGAGTAGCCTGTACCCCCTAAAAGCTTTCTTAATGTATACTAAATTTAGCATGTGGCTTGTTCTCAGATTTAGTCTAATTGCATATCCTGCGTTGAGAGTTTACGCAAATTAACACCTGGTTAACCTTCACCTGCATGAGCTGTCTCAGGTGGATGAGCATTTCTTAATATGAAGTGTATATAGAAACAGCTACATGCAGACAAGCCCAGCATTATTTCTGTGTGCTCTTGCTCAGATTCTGTACCTCCAGCACAATGACAAATATTTGTGGCCTCCAGCCTGCTCTGCATTAGTACTGAGGGCGAGCTGTGATCCTAGGCTGTTTCTGAGCTGTAGCAATGGGAAGTTAATGTTTCAGTGGTTTGGAAGCAAATTTTTTTCCCCTCTTGAAATCAAAGCACTTATTTTCTAGAAACAGGATTCTTTAGAGATACAGAAACCTATCATACTCAGTTTCCCTGCTAGCAAGAGCTGTAAGGCCATAACAGGCTATACCTAATTTGAAATATAAGCAGAAATTAATATGGAAACCTCTAAACTGCATGGAATACTCTATCTCAACAGCAGTAGTTTCTGTTCAGTGTCTGGAGTCTAAAACCAAATAAAGATTACAAAAATAAGCTTGTCTTCCAGATGAGGAAGCTGGCAGCTAAGCATCTCTTGCTCATGACTTAGAAGCTATTTAATAATTGCAATAGAAGCAGGTAGCAATTAGTGTAATAGGAACAGATTAACAGCACTAATTACCACAGTTGATCATTAGCTAGGCAGAGAATTTATTTGTGTCTTGTTTATAGTGGACTGGATATCTTTTAGTGGTTAAAGAGCATCTTGAATGCTTATTTCAACTTCATCTGAGCAGAATTTTGTACACCAATATAATTACCCACTCAAATACAGCATGACCAGCAGCTCTGCTTCAGAAATGCACTTCCAATCTGAAATGCTATTAATGCTTTCGTCTTGTTTCCTTGTAGCTGTCACTTCAGTCCCACCGCTTTGCTTTTCTAGCACAGGTGACTGGTGTTTCTGTTTACCATTACAACAGCTTCACTCAGTACTGCTTGCCTGCAAGCAGCCAAAACATAATGCATACCTCCTAAAGGTGTTTAGAGATTTTGCAGCCAAGAAAATAACAAGCTGTCTTTCCATTGCTGAAAACAACTCTATCAGACCATGAAGTTTACAGAAAAAGCACCTCAAAGGAACCTCTTGATTCTTTTTCCCTTCTTTCTGCATCCCATTCTCTTTTTTTTTTTTTTTTTTTTTTTCTTTCTTCATTCCCCTGGCCCTGCTTTTTGCTCAAGGAAGACCTTTGTTTATTAAGGAAAGGACCAGGTATAGATTTGATAAAACTTTTCTGTGTTCTTCAGTGATTCATCAGGAAATTCTGTAGATTTTTTTCTAAGTTCCAATCTCTAGAGGGGCCAAGAGTGGGGAAAACAAAAAGCAAGTGTCCTTTTCATGCGGCAATTAGCTCTATTAACCTATCTCTATCTTTTCCCTAAGGGAAGAATTGTTCTTCTTATTTAGAATGTTGAGCTTTCCATCATCTACCAGCATGTCTAGACTTGCACTGCCACACTAGCTCAGACTCTAATATAATGGAAAGTAAGGATAACTGCATACTAGAGTGCAGACCTGTCCTCCTGTTCAAAGTATTAAATAGGCTAATATGAAATAGCCACCTATAGCTTTTGCATCAAAACAGAATCTGTCATAAAAGCAAATAATAGTGGCTGTGGTAAACCAAAATCTCAGGCAGCCTGTTCAACCACCAAATCAATTTCTACTCCTCTGTCCTCATTTTGGCTTCCAATCTGAAGAGACTGTCTTGGGCAGAGCGGAGCTCTGACTCTGCCAGGTGTCTCAGTTCTTGATGAGGGTCTGGATTACCAGATACAATAGGCTGTGCAAAAGACCAGCCTTGGTATTGTACCTCATAACTTTGTGGTGATTGCCAATAGTAAAAAAAAAAATATAAAAATATGAAAGAGTTCTTTCCTCCTCAACAGTATTGAGAGGTTTCTGATTTTAATCCAGATCTTTTAAGAGCTGAGCAAATACAATCTCATGCTAGAGCTTAAGCATCTCCTATAGAGTTAGTTTTTCAAATGCACATTACTCACCAGGAGAAGAAAAGAACTTTACCATGTTAGGAAGCTAATGGTTTGCAGGTTATTTGGTTTTTATGAGTTGGTTGCCTAGCTCTTTGATTCTAGAGCTGTCTAGAGAGTTTTATTTAAATATGAACCTTATTAAAGCCAAATTTTTAATTATGAGTTAGCATTTTCATCTGTACGCTTCCTTTCTGAATCAGAAAAAGAATAATTACTAACCAGTAACTGTTAAGCTGCAGGTACAGGGGTTGTTTCATAGACATGGATAGAAAATACACTTAACAAATGGTATTTTGGTACACAATTTTTTATATGATTTGGAGTGCCAAAATCAGGCAGTTTGATTCCTGATGCAGTACATGAGTTGTTCCCAATTTAAGTAAAAGGAAGCTATATTATTAAGTCATATTAAATATCTGACTTATGGGAATCTTATCTTTATTAGTCATGGTATATCAGCATGTATATGTATCTGTACTGCAGACCAAATAGATCAATACATAGTAAACAGATGATGAGAGCTTTTTAAAGCATTAGAGAAGACTGGATGTTATTTTAACACCAAACTTTGTATGATAGGAAAAAAAATGTTGCAGAGAATTGAATGTCATTGTACGGATAATCATCGTTACCTCAAATATTTGTTCACTGGGTATAACAGTGCTTCAAGCCTGCTCTAGCTTTCTCTAGCAGTCAAATATGATCCTGAAATAACTGTTGCACTGTTTCAGTGCAGGTATGCCTAAAGTACTCCTGTTTTTACTTCAGATCTATATTGTGGAAGCAGTTTGTATAGCAGAATCAGCACCTGAGATGACCACTTTCAGACAAATTTTCATTTGATTTGCCATGTATGGTAGACTGTTCAGAGAGTGCTATTGCCCATTCAATTCCAGCTTTGTAACAGCCACTAGCAGATGCCACAGACATGAAGTACCTAAACAAAGTACTTTCTGGGCACTGCAGCAGCTGGCATCACAGGATTTAGCCTCAAGTATATACAGATCTCACTTGCATTAGCTTTACTGTCCCCAGATGAATTGCTCATCAGAACCAAAATGCAGTTTACATTTTTTCTTCCCTCTGGTTCCTTTTTTCTCCCAAGTCTCACCTGGGGGGAAAGATTGAGCCATCAGAAATTTCTAAGATAGCTTCTTTAAGTAGTCAGTGGAAAAGATGATCAGCATAGTTACATGCATTTTCAAACTCAGAAGTCTTTATAGACACAGATTATGATGCACACAGTTAAGTGACACAACACTTTGAAATGTGAAGGGCCCTTGACAGAAACTGGTCAGGTTTTCGTACTAATCAAAGCTAGATTTCCTTACAGCAAGTGATAGGTCTTGCCTAAGAAAGGTGGCTGCTTTTATTTGAGGCTATCTGGACAAAAGCATTAAATACAGAGAGGAAGAGCTACTTGTACTAAGAAACTAGCACCAACCAGGAGGACTGCATCGAAAATTCTACATGTATTTCTTGCCTCTGTCAAATCCTTGTTAGCTCTGCATTGCCCTTTGGACCGATACTTCTCCAGGGAAGAAAGGCAACATACAGTAGTTGAAGACATGTTTTTAAAGGTAGAGAGGGGGGCACTCCTCTTGCCTAAATAGTTTTCTGAAAAAAAAAAAAAAAAAAAAAGCAGCTTTAGCCCAAGAAAATTGTATCAGATGCTTTATGTCAGGTGGTAGGCTAAGCTGGAAGAATGAATTTATGCTGAAGGCTTTGGCACATACAAGAAGGGAAAAGTTGACCAGAGGGGCAGGATCTGGTATGGCACAAGCACCTTGCATCATGGCTTGAGCTGTGGCTGAGCAGTGACAGCACAGGAAAGAAATTAGCTTTTTGCAGCAGTTGTATTGCAGCTGCAGCTGTTCATAAACTGGCAGCAGTAAACCTTGCAAGTGATAGGCTCATTGCAGGAGAGAAACAAGTCATTGACACAGGCTCTGATGGTGCAGTTAAAATTTATTGCATCCTCTATCTTTAGGAATGACAACTGAAGTTTTCCACTTACCAGGCTCAAGTTCTTAAGTGTAGAGACTTGATAACTGCCACTCCATTAGAAAATGTGCTACTACAGATCCAATGCCTCCCCTAATAAACCGTTTTCTTTAGACACATATACTTTGTAAACTCATTTTAATTAAAAATAATCTATACTATGTGTTCCAGGGCTGATAATGGGAAATTCATTTTTGTACTTGGCAAACACATACAAAGTTCCAATTCGTATTATGAGAGCTTGATTTGAGACAGGTTATAGCATTACCAGTGGAAGCTGAACTGCTGTCTTGCTACACTTGGTTTTTGAACTAATACCACACCCCTCCCTCCTGGGAAAAAAAAAAACCAAACAAACAAACAAAAACCCAAAACCAACCAACAAACCAACATGTAACTCCATGAAAGAGTTCAGTCTGCAGATCAGTCCACAAAAGGTCACAGTGGAGTTCACAGAAATGCGGGGAAACAAGATTTGCTTTTGACGTGAGGAGTGCCTTTTAAAGGCTGAGGCTCTTGAATACTTTTGCATTTTAGTCACAGTTCAAGGATTAACACACATTAAAGTCTGGCTTTGCCTAGGCAGCTGATACTTAGTCCTGCAACATGTGAACACTGCCAATTGTCAGTTATAATATAGCCATCTTCATCTGAAAGTAATTTTTCCCAGGATACCAAAAGCAATATATTCAGTTCTCCTTGCTGCCCTCCACTCAGGCCTGTGTTGTCTGTAGGTCACATAGTGTCACAGATTTGTTTGGATACCCCAATGCAGTTTAGTTGAAAACAGGCCACTTAATCCTGTGTACTTGAATAAAGGGCCTCAATCTGCTTCTGGAAGAATTTAGCAAGCTCTGCTCGCTTTGCCTTCAGTGTCGGTGTCAAGAGTCCATTTTCTACAGTAAACATCTCTGCGTGGATGTACAGGTCTTTAACCTATTAAAAGAAAATAATTATGTACTTACATAATTAAAGGAAAAACAACAACAATAAGATCCTGCAGCTTATGGTGAACCTCCATTCTATCTGACAGCATCTGTAGAGCCACCTGTCTTTTAGTCAAAAGACAGGCAGCCAGTCAATATTTCACTGCCTACTTCAATCAGTTCTCTAGGGAAGCTGGCTTAAATCCCATCCTGGTACAGTCAATAACAGGAATTAAGAATTCCCAGCCATTCCCTTAATGATACAGGTGCTTATGACAAGCAGGATTTAGAAATACTCACTTGTTCAAAGGTTTTAAGGCCAGCTTCTTTCCCCAGTCTGACCATGTCTTCCAAAATAGCTTTTTTCACTGCCTAGAGGAAACAGAGCAGTACCAGAATGGGTAAAGCTGCCATTTTGTAATTTCAACACAAGACCATTGCCCAGTCTGTGAAAACTGAGGTTGGCAAGAATACATGCACCTATTTCAACATTCCAGACTTCTCATATTAAGGCCACTACAAGGTCATGTCTATCTTCTGATCAGATAAGAAGTGTCAATAGCCCTTGAAACATCAAGGGACACCTGTACTTAGTTCTAGTTTTTACTTTAAGGCTGCTTGCCTGACTGACACAGCATTAAGCCAGTTTAATTTACAAAAAAGGTGGGCAGAGTTAATGCAAAGCATTGCAAGATAAAATGGAATTCTTAAGTTCAGTCTATAACCCACTAAAAACACAAAGCAACTCACTGGATTTTTGCAGACTTCTTCATAGGAACCTTTTACTCCCAATTTTGCTGCAAATCCTGGAAGCGTCTCGGGATCAGGAACCACTATACCTACTAGAAAAGACTGAAAACAAGTGGAAATTGTTATGTTGAGAACAAGATAAGGCATTTGAAGTTACTTTATTATCTGTGTCAATTTGATTGTTGACAGTGTGTGCCACATCTACATCTATTTCCAGGGTTTGGAAGGTAGCTATAAAAGCTTAGAAGTAATTTATCTGAGTTCTGACAGCAGTAATTGAGGTACTAATGCAGTTTGTTATGGATGCCGAATGCTCCAATGATCACTTTTGGCTGGTTTACAGATTGAAGACTGGCCCTGCTAGCATAGGTGACACTTTTGTGGCAAAAGAGTGGAGAAACACTCGTCCTATGAAGAAATGCTGACAAAACTCGGGGTATTCAGCCTGGAGAAGAGGAACCTCTGGAGAGACCATACTTAAATGGGACTTAAAAGAAAGATGGGGACAAAACTTCTTAGCAGGCCTGCTGTGAGAGCTCAAGGGATGATGATTTTAAAATAAAAGGGGACATTTACACTAGGAAAAATTTTTACAGTGAAGTTGGTGAAACATTGGCACAGGTTACCCAAAGTGATAGATGCTCCATCCCTGGAAACACTTAAGGTCAGGTTGGTTGCTCTAAGATGCCTGATCTAGTTAAAGATGTCCCTGCTCACTGCAGGGGGGTTGGGCTAGATAAGCTTTAAAAGTCCCTTCCAAACCAAACCATTCTATAATTCTAAACTGTGCAGAGCTGACCTGACATATTAATTCCATACAACTATGTAAGTAACCTTTACTGAGCTTGCAACTTGATGCCAAGATCTCTTTTTCTTCCTGTCAGTTGGGAAGGCTATAGATCTGAAAGGATGTTCTTATCAATATGGCACTCTCAGGAACAGACTTTGTTCAGGGACTCTTATATATGCATACTTTCATGTCCTGATCTTCCAGAATGTGTTTGTGGGATGAATCTTGCAGGTTGCTCACTCCCAACACCACTTACCCTCAAGCTTTCCCCATGTACAAAGACCTGTGCTACAGGAGCACTTCTGATATAAACATTTTCTATCTTCTCTGGAGCAATGTATTCTCCTTGTGCAAGTTTAAATATATTCTTCTTCCTGTCAATGATCTTCAACGTTCCATTCTGGAAGATAAAGGTGGAGACCATTAGTTTCAGATCTGTCTTGCTTCTATAAGAAGTAGATGATAACAGGTTTGGTTTCATTTCATGAAAGACATGTACTAGTCTGGAATTGGTCTTTGCTCTCTACAGAGAGAGGGGCACTTTGTCTAATGTCTCCAGTTAGCTCAGAGCATGATTAGACAACTCCTTTATTCTCCTCTGACAGAAACCAGACAATTTGTTTTTCATCACTGTGGAAGTGACATATTGTTAACTACTGGTCTAGCATATGTTTTTTTGAGATCTTACAACCTAATTGGTCTTTGGAGCTTTGTCTTGAGTTACTTGGAGAATGATAAGCTACTGTGTAAGGTTTCTATACTAGAATTTACTTCTCTTGCTTTTCAGATTACTATAAAGTAGCCAGGAATTCACATCCAAGGGATGGTTTGTATTAAGCCATTACTCACTGGTAACCATTTCCCTATGTCTCCGGTGTGGAGCCATCCGTCTTTATCAATTGCTTCTGCGGTCTTCTCAGGCTCTTTCAGATAACCCTTAAACACATTTGGTCCTTTAATGCAGACCTATAGCAAGCACAGAACATTGTAAGTTACCAAGTCTTATGTTTCAGCATTTACATACACACACACACACACACACACATGAGATGGTACCTACCTCGCCTTCATTATTAGAAGAGAAGTAGTTCATTTCTTCCACATCTTCTAGTTTTATAATATTACAAGCCAAAGGGGCTCCAACATGCCCTTGAAAAAATAAACAAAACCAGACAAGGACTTAGATTTTGGAACATCTGCTAGCAATTGGTTCTATTTGATCTAAAGCTAGAAAGACTAGATCTTGAAGTGAGATGAGAGAACTCAAGTGCTCCCTACACATGAAAGACTTCACTAATAGTAGGTATTTAATGTTTCTTTCTTTATTGCTTTAGAAAGAACCAGTACTGTTCAAAGGAGTCTGACACCTGTTGTTCAATAAAGTTATTGTAATGCTATTTTCAGACAACTAATTCAGGATAAGTAGCAGCTATGTCTCAATGCTGAGGGCCATTTATTGGTGTAAGCAATCACACTAACCATGTACCACACTTGCCTCCAAAGAATTCCCTCACAGAGCCTGGTATTCATTTACATTTCTTCTTCATTATGCTCTGCAGTTACTGTGTTCTCAAAGATGATGACTTTAGCTTTAATTTAGAATATACTTATTAAAAACATCATTCCTATGAAGAAAGCTAAATCTTCAAGTTCAGTTAGTCCTTCTGGAAAATAGTCAGGTATAATGTCTGATATTTTAATCATAAAAACAAGTTATTTGGAAGCTAAAGCTAGTTTCTTAAAGCCATTTGGGAAGCCTTGCTCCTCTCTTTACAGACACTCCTTTCCTGTACACAAGAGATTCTCAACTACTTGAGTGAAGAATTTTGGTACCTAGTAAGAATACAAGCAATTTGCTACCAAGAGTCACTCTGACGTTAAGTACCCAAGATTTAACTTTCACTGAACTAAAAGCAGTAGAGCACCTAAGCTTGAGTGGTACTTTCTGCTACAATACCTGTTGTCCAGTCTCCAGGCATTGAGAATGTGCATCCAGCTGAGCATTCAGTCTGTCCATAAGCTTCAAAGATCTGTGGGAGAAAGGACGAATACTCTTTGATCAAATCCTTCGTGTGAAAGAGCCCAGTTTCAACTATGCTTGTGCTTAAGTCTTCTTAGGAAGAAAGCCAAGACAATCTTGCCCTTTAGGACTTCTTGGTCTTAATGGTGCAACCAGATGTTCTTTAAACTCACCTATCCAAAACTTGCTTTGTTCACCTCATTCTCTGAACTCAGTTCTCAAATGAGCTACATTGTCAGCTCATTGACTGTCAGGATATGCCAAAGCTCAGAGTTAGCTGCCTGAGTGCTGCATGTTCCCATTTATGCTTCTCTATTGCTCTTCCCAGAGCCTACAGCATAGGGTTTTTTTGCTAGTGTAGTATGAAGCCAGCCCTGCAGGATTTTGTACCTGTTAGCTACCCCAGATCAAGCATCCTGTAAAACCTGAAGAATGACAACAATCTCTCCGGGAACAAGCTGGGATGGACCACACCTGTATCTTTGGTCGCTTACTAGGGCATAATCAAAACAAGTCTTCCTTGAGGAATAAAAAAATAAAATAAAAAAAAAAAATACAGCTTACCTGACAGCCTAATGCTGCTCTAAGAAAGGTCAGGACAGAGGGAGATATAGGGGCTGCCCCAGTCACCATTATACGTACTTTTCCACCCATTGTTTCCTGCAATTGAAATTGAAGCCATCAGAGCCTCCAATACTACATTTTGCAGCTTACTTACACTTCTAATACCTTACCTGAACTTTTTTGAAGATAAATTTATCCCAAATGCTGTCATTTCGAATTATGCCCTGCTTTATTTCCGCCGTCTTCATGAATACAGCAAAGTTTAACAGGCAGCGTTTCACTGGGCTCTTTGCACCACTTTGTATCTGCAAGGAAAATAGCTGTCACTCTTGGGTTTAACTCACATCTGTACTTCCAGTTCTTGCTTTGTTAGGAGGCACTATATCTTACTTTGATGTTCTAAGGTTTGTCTTCACTACTACCATGTTCTAGGAGATTAAATAAGAGGCAATACTAATTTGTGTTAATACTTCAGCTATAGCTTTGAGGGACAGGGATCCTTCTAGCTTTGCACTTGCTTGATTTGCTTTCAAAGTTAAGCATTTTGTCTCTTAACAGCAATAAACTTTGCCTAGTCATGACTGGATACATTGTTCTCACATGCCAGGTACCAGGACTTTTTCCATTTCCTCAAAAGGGATTTAAAATAATTATTCCTGCCAAGTAGTAATTCATGATGATGCTATTATGCATTAAATATTAACTTTGTTTGCTTACTTAAATGCATCAACACAAAGATAATTTAGTTAAAATTGCCCACCTACCTTGTCATATATTCTATTGAGCAATCTTGGTACAACTGGAAATAGGGTTGGCTTCAAGGTTTTCATGTCATCTGTTAGCAGCTTGATGTCTCCTTGGAAGAAGCCTACTTTTGCTCCACAGCTGTAGGCCACAGTCTAAAAATTGACCAGACTAAGCTTAGTCAAGGTAATTCCTAGCTCCATGAGCTGTAATTATTTGGATGGCAGCATGATTCTAGTGCCCAGTGGTAGGAAAGTTCTGTGTGAATAGTTTTGAGGAAACACAGAAAGCTAGTATGCCTTCTACTGTAATTTGATTTCTAGAAGCTCTGATGCATACATCAGTACATACCTGTACAACTCTCTCAAACATGTGAGCCAAGGGAAGGTAGGACATGGTGATATCTGAGCTTGTAAACTCAACTGTATTCTAGAGGGAAAAGAGAAGTTAGGACTCCCTCTGCCTGCTTGAGTAAATCTTATAAGTAGAAAGTTAATAAAGTTTGGATCAATTTGAGTACTTTGAAATAGACACTTCAAATTACTGAAGCAACTCAGGTTCATCCATTACCTCCTCAAAATTTGCAGTTGTAGTTCAACCATACTTGATGAAGATTACTTTTATGTTTTGTTAAGACTTGAAATAGTTTAGTGCTCTTGGCACTTAAGACTGACTCGTTCTAGAATACGCTCTGTGTAGAAGTTCTTGTTCAAGGTTAAACCAAGTTTCTTGCAATACTATTGTCCCATTAAAATGCAGGGACTAAGGAAAGCATGAGTTTGCTGGAAGTTAATGGTTTCAGAAGATGTTCACATGAAAGCTATTTTCATTATTGAGTGAAATTGCCTGGAGACACTGTTAGCAGTAGCTCACCTCTGTGCATCTAAGGAAGGCAGCAGCATTTGCAACAACATTTTCATGTGTCAGCATGGCACCTTTAGGGTTACCTTTGGAGAGATCAAGCAAAATCAGCTGACTGCTTGTGCTGTCAGTTTCCCATGTCTCGTTTGGCTCAGTTTAAACTATTTTAGTATTAGGCTTAGTCATAACATGACACTGTTTTAAGATATTAAAGGCCTCATATTGAGTGCTTTCAGCTATGGGTATTTCATAAAGGAAATGTCTACTGACACAGCAGAGTAACTAGAATAACAGAGAATGCCAAAACAATATGTTTCTCTATCCCCTGTCAATCAGAATACAGACACACTTAAACAACCAATCTCTTTAACATTAAGACTATTTTTCGCAGGGACACACCAGCATCATTTTGGCTGTTCTCCCCCCTCAGTTCTAAGCAGTTTTGTTTTAGTGTACTTGTATTGACAGTGTCCCAGGTAAAACTGCAGTGGTGGCTTGACACTATTCTAAGTTACTGTTTTATTTCTACACTGTTAGCATTTCTTTTGCGTGTGTGTGCTGAAGAGCTACCTTTTCCAGCACCGGGAGTTTGTTTTAATGTGGAAGCAGCACTATATATTCTCTTACCTGTGGTTCCACTGGTAAAACACACAACGCAAAGATCTTCAGGTTTAGGAAGCTAGAAGGAAAAAGTCACGTAAGGTCAACAGAAGATTATGATGCTTATCAGTATTTAAATACACTTCCTAAAGTATGATGAACATTTGGAAATGGGGAGATAAAAATTATAATAATTCTGCTAGTCCCCTCTACTAGGGGCATGGCAAGAGGTCTTTTCAGACACTAGTTTTGCAAGTTTTTAACTGTTTCACAGAGGTACTTACAACTGGTTCCCTGGTGTTGTTTCTTCCCAGCTCCTGTGGTAGAGAAAACCAAACAGTTTAATAATTGCAACAGAAAGACATGCAACAACAGTAGATGAGTAGGTAGTTGTGCTTCGTATGTAACACTTGTTTTTACATTGCTTCTTGATACTGTCTCATTCAGAAGAATATGCTGGTCTTCCTGAATTTAATACACAAAATTTAGAAAAGCTGACTCCTAGGATTGTGGAAACCATTAATTCAGTGTGTAGAAAGAGATCAGAACTACTTAAATTTGGAATATTTCATTTTATTTGATGTAGGCCATACCTCTTACATTCTACATTTATGTACCAGAGCTATAAGATTAAGCCTCATATTGGCATGTCAAAGGAGCCAGTTAGTTTGTACTTACAGTTTCAATTAGACTCAACTGCCAACTTCATAGCCTGATCAATCTTTTTACAAATGCACTATGAATTAAGCTAAGTAAGTCTTCAGTTTAATGCATACCAACTATTTACCACAAATGGACACAACTTTAGTCAGTCCTTTGACCTCTGCAAATCCATTTGGCTAAATATATCAAGTATCAAAATGACTGCTTATCAAGATCTCGGGTACAGGTGTGATGGCTGGATAATGCTTACTTTAAAGTGTCGTTGCTAGAAAAGGTCCACATGTCTATCTGGCAAGGTATTCTCCTGCAAGATCAAGCTGAAGCCTTTAATCACCTACCTCAACTTCCTGCAGTGCTAGAATTTCAACTCCCACTTTAGCTCCTCTGTCCTTGAGCTCTTTGTCAAAGAGATCCATGAGAATGATAATCTTCAGACATGGGGTCTTTCCTTGCTCACAGTTCTCAAGCAAGATCTGTGCCTTCTCAGGCTTGTCACAGATCACTATGTTTATATCAGCTACAGAAAAGAAATTACATTTCAGAAGTCTGTTTAGAAGACACGAGGCTAGTGAGTGACAGCCCCATAGTGCATTTAGAATATAGCATTGGTTTGTTCTATAGCCATTTGCATTTATTCATGGGAGTTCAGTGGCTGGTTTACAATGCTAAGAAGGTTCTTCCTACCACAGCCAACTTAACTGGCCAAATGCAAGATTATAGCTATACAAAGTGAGGGCAAATGCTGAGGAACTGAAAACAAATATCTTCAGGCACACTTAAGATAGGCATTTAAACTTTTGGTATTTCTAGAAAAGCTCAGAATTGTCCTCACAGTTTTGGTTTAGCCATCTTCCTTTAAGCCTAAAGAAATTTAGACCTGTTTGAAAGAGGTAGCTCAATTTCTCAAGTTAATGCCTCAGCTTCCTTGAATATGCAAGAAAGTTTAAATGCAAAATAATTTTGTAATTTCACAAGTCAGCAGAGGAATTGGATTTGCCTGGCCATGCTGGTTCCCTGTTAGCCTAGTAAGTCACAGCTGTCTAGTTCCAAGGCAATACCTGTTTAAAAGTATCAGCAGCATAACAAGTAAAGTTATTTTGCTTTACAAATCCTGTTTATGTGTTGGATTTCAGATCATGTTGACAGCAATGGATATTTCCCCCCCATATCTCCCATAAGACTAGGGGAAGAAGTTTAAGGATTTACTCAAGCTTCCTCACCACTTTATTCTATGATAGCGTGCTAGTTGTTGCTCCTATAGAAGAGCAAGATTAAAGATTTAGACATATCTTTAGCACTTCCTCCTCCACTCTTCATATCTTACAACTTTAAATTGCAGACACACATCTAGACTTAATTTGCACACAAGTCTGTCTGCATTGTCTGACTGAGTGGGAGTTCAAGATTGCAAAATCTCAGATAGCAAATAGTTGAGCACTCTGACTGAAGGATGGTCCACAGGATCTATAAAGCCTTCAGTGGACATAGGAAGCCCACTGTCTTCTTCTAGGCATTCAACCATGTCCCCTGCAAAGCAGCTTCATTTACACAAATTGCGTCTATAAAATTATAAGAGCAGTAAGGTTAAAGATACTCTGATTTTTGCATCAGATTTCCTTGAACTTCAGCCTTCTCAGAACAAAGCTTCTTAGAGAAATCATTATGAAATAGTGTAAGTCAATATTTACCTTGGTTCACAATATATACAATGGCCTCTGGCCCCAGAGTGTCATAGAGTGGAACAGCAACCATTGAGTAAGTATAGCAGGCATACTCTGAAATGATCCACTGAAGAGAGAAAATGGGACAGCTAAGTAAAACTAGCAGCTCACAAAACAGGATTAACAACAGATTTCATACAGTTTGACCAACCCATGCACACATTAGTAGTGGGGGTTGTGTAAGGAGCACATATGTTTGATTCTTAGAGTAGTGAGAGTTCAAGATCATTGTATTTCATGCCTGGCACATTATATGCTCACCTAGTAATAAGGGAACTGAGAAAGAAAAGTCAGTTACAATTGTTCTTTATGTGGCCTCAAGCTGTTTAACTACAGACCCTGTTGCCTCAAGGTGTCAGAATATTGTGGGAAAGAATGGTCAATTTGTTGCTTACCTCTGGCCTATTTTGAGAAAAAATGCCAATAAACTGGCTTGATGATGGTTTGCATCCTTTTTGCAGAAGCCCCGATCCCAGGTATTGGGCTCTGTCCAAAACCTGTAAGATAGTTTTCCCCCACTTTAGTGTTACAAGACAGTATCCCAAATTAAATAATCTGTCCTGCACAATACTTACCTGTTTATATGTCAGCCACTGATAAGGTTGGTTGGGTTTTCTGTAGCCTAAACAGCTGCCATTTCCTAATGGAAGGGTTCAAAAAAGCAGTTGTGAAGCTCAATACTGAGGTTGGGTAGCACTTTAATGCAGCACTTCAAGTGGGAAATATTTTCAGTCAGACGTACAGCTAACTGCATGGTGCATGGAAGGGCACATAGCACTCTGCCCAAACCAAGATTGTAAGATTGATGGCTTGATCCTTACAAGCAATACTTCCAAGATCTGGCAATATTTTCCCATTCCATTACCCACATGAGATTGGAACATATTGCAAGCTATTACATATTTCCATACATGGGACCCCTGAAGTCACATGTGAACAAATTCATACCAGTTGCAAACAGGCAGTGATTTTATACTAAAACCCACATCATAAGACAAAGCAGAGGTGTTTCCCCCCAACTCCCTCTGATGCTTGCTCCCTACTCATCACCAAATTCTACCATCTTAAGCTTTTGGTGTTTATTCTTGTCCAATATGCCAACAAAGAATACTTCTAAATCTGTGTAGGGGGAATATATAGTCATTTGTCACTCCACCCAACAGAAGGCTAGGAAAGCTTTTGCTAGCTTAAATTATTGCTAGCAAGGCAAAAGACCTCAGAATAGTTTTATGTACTTGTGATAGGTAAGTAATAACTAGCAGGTGCAAAGCTTACCAGAAGTATTCAGTCCTCTCTGGAAAACTTCATACAAGGTTTTACCATCTTCAAAGTAATAAGAAAGCAGGTTATTATCTGTCAGGAGTGCACCTCTTCTGGCTCCTCCCTAGGAGCAGAGTACAGTTATGAAACCATGCAGAACACATGTAATGTCATTTGTTCCTCAGCCATTCTCCCTGCAATCCCCATTAAAGCTCTTCAATAGCATTGCATTGTTACGGAAGTCTCATTTTCCTTCTTGATGTTGATCTAAGTCATCATTCATATGCAGAGGAATTTTCTAGATGGTCTAGTTTAATATTCAATTATAGGTTATTAAAGATACCTTAACTAAGTGTAAGTCCTACCACTTGCCTAGTTACATGAAGTTTAGTACCAGCCTCAAAGCTGATGCAAAGCATTTAAAAAAGCAGAAAAAAACAATCAGTGACAGCCCAAACCATGTTATTAAAAGCCCACTTAACTCTGTTGGCAAGAACTGCTATTTCTTACTCTTAGGAAGTCTTAAGACACTTTCTCCCCACCATACTGTTGAGTTGTACAGCTGAGAGAGGAGGTTTTGTATATCAGACAGGAGAGTTTCCATTGATAGCTAGAGTCAAAATGGATCAGTATTTAGATTAAGCTCAAAAAATAGTCCATGACCACATACAGAGTAAGCATTACCTCAATTCCTATTGACTGCTTGTTCAAGTCAACAGGAGGCAAAACAGGTTTTGGCCTGCTTGCCACCCACAGGGTGATGAGAGTTCCAAATACAATAAGACTAATCAATGCTGGTGTTGGGAGCGGTGAGAATAAGACTTGAAGTATCCAGATCATTGTGCTGGATCAGTGGAGCCAGAGTTGAACCTGAAACAAACAGGAGGTTTAGTAGACATGCGTTAGAAGCACTTCCTACCTATAAGCCATGGTTAGTTAAGCAGTTTGTTAAGCAATAATACAAATCATTTCAGCAGTTTACCCCTAAAGAGTCCTGGTACAATATTGAAGCATGCTTATGCAATGTTTTAAGCCTCTTAAGAGATCTGAAGTCACCTGCCCACATAAAGCTTAATCCATGCTGCATCCACCTCTACTAAAAGCTGAAGACTGATGAACAAGGAACAGATGTCAATACTTTCTATTCAAGAGCAAAAATCTGCTTGGGGAAAACCAGTATATAATTTCCCAAATTAAGTATAATCAGAAAGTACCTACAGTTCAGCAGTGTGAGCAGTGGAAATAAGAAAACTCCTCAATATTATAGCAGCACCATAGGACAGACTATTGCTAAAATAGTAGTGGTACTGCTAAATTACATGTTTATTACTCCTACATATATAAATCTGCAGGACAAGCAGCATCTTCATGATCAGCTGTTCATACTGGAAAGCCTGGCTTATTCTGGACAACTAGTTGAGATAGTGAAAGTTTATTCAGTGTGAGATAATAGGACAAGTCAAAACTATGAAAGTTACTTTCCACTAGGACATGGTGACCTGTAAGTCAGTGTGTGCAACAGAACGCTAGCTGAGAAATACAGAGTAAGTTCTGCTGCTTGTATCTTCCAGTCTATTTCTTAAAAGGCAACAAAGCAAAAACTGAGAATGCAGGTTTTCTTCTGAGAGACATCTACCTTTAACTTCTCCCTTTGAAACAAGTACTTTAATCTCTAAAATGTTCTGGTATGTTTAAAACTGAATGGCCAGGACAAATCTAGTACAGGTGACTTTTTTATCTGAAACAACTCAGATCTCACCAACTTGGTAGTATCCAAATAGCTATTGAGGACATGTCACATCACACTTTGCAAGATGAATAACCAAATCCTTTTAAATTCTTTCATGCAGAATCAAGGGAACTTGTTCAGTAGATAGCATGTCAGCTAGCAACTAACTAAACCCCTGTAGAAGGATACCAGGCATTCTGGAGCTATGGGCTCCAGTTACCCTTTAACTATAATTCCAGGAAAGTTGAATGCATTTTCCAATCAGTAAATTCAGCTATGCCCCTAAATCAGACTTTGGGTCTCTGAGCCCAGATTGAGCAGAATTACTCATATCTGGTTTATGGTTTTGTACTTTACAGTGGTTGTGTTAATCAGCAAACCTAATATATTCTCTGGTGAGAGAAGGCATGCTTTGCCCACTCAGCAGCTGGATAAGAAAGGGTACCTAAGAGCTTTGTCATCAAGTCCAAGCTGCCAAAAGCATGTCACCTACATATCTGAAAAGCACCAACTCCCTAGACATCTTTGTAACTAAGGCTTAGAGTAGAAATCTTCCCTTCAAACTCATGACCTTGGTTTTATGTATTGAGTGTTCAAAAAAATTTTTCTACAGCAAGAAAGGCAGAAACTGCCCTTGGCTTTCTACTGTCACTGGAAGTTCCATTCACTGGGCATATCAAACCTAGGAAGCAGAAACGTGCTTTGTCTGCAGCACATGGTATAACCCATCTCCACACCCTTCCCTTGGGCCTGTATCTGCTAAGCCTGGAGAAAAAAAAGTACCCTAAAACTAGGTCTGCTGATCAAGTTTACATTCAGGAAAATCTACTTCTTAGTTTAGATTCTATAGCACTGCTCTGTTTGGAAGACTGAAGATTATTAATAAAGTGAATCAGGCAATCAGCTGCTCTTCATGATGTATTCATTAGGCCTTATAAGCCATTACTGGAACAATTAGTAAACTGCTTTCTGTAGGCGATTAAACAGTACCTGCTTTATGGTGCAAATCAACTACTTCATATTTTGTTAACATAAACAAGTTACTTTTTTTTTTTTTTATATAGTATGAGCACAGAGGAAACTTGGTGGAGGCATGCCCACTGTACAACATGAAGACCTGGATATACAAACTTTATTTAACTCAGAGTACACTACTAGATCAAAGAGTTGGAGCAAATCACATGTGCACCATTTGTATGTTTAGATGGGCTAAAAGGAGTTTGTGCTCAGTGCCTTTTGCATGACTCTTCCCTGGACATGATTTTTTATTTTTTTTTTAATAAAACAGCGGAATGTGAATAGAACTATATGCAGAAAACTGTAGAGACCACATGCTTGTACAGCTGTACCAGTTTTAATGGCTGAAATATGCTCTCATGTTTATTTCAAGACCAATGTCATAGAAACCAGAAAGACTGTTTAGAGTCTCATGCTTGAGGCAATAAACAGAAGTGGGTATCATGTCTATAGCGCCAAGTCCACTACTATAACATACTAACGCTGCTTATTGTTAACTCTGCATAATAACACAAATAAGTGCAGGTGTCAGAAATATCTACTGTCTGTTACATTAATTTATTTTGAAAGAGAATTACCAGAGAACACTTGTCTGACCTTTTTGTGGTCAGAGAACCCACTAACCCCAAATGCTCCATGCAGCAGTAGATAAGTCACTGAGAACCGTTCCATCAGCGTATTATCATCTCCTCATTGACTCCGTGAATTGCATGGCAGTTTGTGCCAAGACACCTAGGAAGGCTGAAAATCAGCCCCTGAAGGTTAATGATGCTTGGAGCAGAGAACTCAAAGTCAAGAGAGAACACTAGATCAAGTTGAAGAAAACCTGAAAATTAAATGCAGCAATGCTTTTTGCCTTCAAAATCTGAATTAATTACATAAGTCTTTTTCTTAGGAGAAAGAGGAACCAGACAGTAGTCTAATCCCAGGGTAACCTAATCAGCATTGTTATAGCTAGCTAGTCAAGGATTATTTAAATTGTAAAAGACAAATGTGTTTGTTTTTTGGGTTGGTTGGTTCTTTGTTTTGTTTTGTTTGGTTTTTTTTTGTTGTTTTTTTTTCTTTGTTTGTTTGTTTTAATTTAAAGACAAACCTATTGATAAGTTCTCTAAAGCCTGAGAAGGTTTATTTGCTTCTAGGTTGTTGGTTTGTTAGGTTTTTTTTTTCAGAATTTTTTTCTTCCCCCCTTAGTAACTGTCTTCATTAGACCACTTACAGCACTAAATAGAATATACTTGTGAGAGTCAAAACCTAACATCTTTTAAAGGTACGGAAGTTAGCGTTGTGGTCAAAAAAGCACAGATACCTAGATCTTGTTTGCAATAAACAAAACCACACTTCTCATATCTGAAAGACTTTTTGATTCCCCTACTTTATTAATAAAATAATTACAGTGTTTTGCTTATACTTTCCAACATTGTTTCCACGGATGGACTTTAATCATTCCTAATAAAGAACATAAGAAGTATTATTCAAACTGTAGCAACAAACAGTCAGCAAATTTGTCTCAATTCCCAGTGTTAGGACAGCTACAACAGAGCTTGACCCACAAATTCAAATGCCCTATGTGTACATTATACCTGATCTAGCATAGAATTGTTTCATCTGGGAGAAGAGACCTTCAACATCCTCAAATCCAACCTTATTCCTAGCCCTATCAAAAACCACTAAACTATGTCCCTAAGCACAACATCTACCTGGCTCTTAAATGCTTCAGGGATGGTGACTCCACCATAAAGAGATGGTCCATAATATTCAGCCTGAACCTCCCCTGGTTCAACTTCAGGCCATTTCCTCTTGTTCTGAAGAAGATCAACTATCACAATTTAGATAACCGAGTGAAAACTCAGCTTACTGAGGCACAAGACAAAGCCAGGGCATTTTTGACAGATACCAGCTTCTACTGCAGGGCAAGTCTGAGAAGCAGCTGCTTGCTTAAGCATGTGAGGGACAAGGGTGGTGTGCTTGAAACCCCTGATTTTGGAAATGCTCAGCTCCCAGGGACCAGAAAGATATAAAAAGCACAAGATGTCTCAAATGACCTATTAGGTCTCTTGTGCAATAAGAGGCTGGACATTTAAAGCGTACTTAGGTTGTCTGCACTGATCAATGGTCAGGGATAAGATGCAGTAGGCTCCAGAGTGCAAAGGCTTAGTTTTTATCAGAAGAGATTGCATACAATTTACAGCCTTGAGTTCAGGAGTACTTGTTCTCACTTGTACTGTACTCCCACCCTCCTTCCTTCCTTCCTTCCT
>JAOEGS010011055.1:43516-56915 GCA_025447755.1 Corythornis vintsioides
AAGTTTTAAAAATAAAAAAAAAAGTATACTGTGTTCTATTATTGTTTATCCTATTAGGTGACACAGAATCACATTTGGTCAAAACATGCATATATCAACATAATATTAATAGGGAATTATCTGTAGACACACAACAAGCATGGTTTAAAGAGCTAGAAGTAAAACTCCCCTGGAAAAATCACACAGAACTGGAGTAAGAAAGCTAGAGTATTATCATTAAGCACCTTACATAGCCATAGAGGAAAAAAAAATAATTAAAAAATTAGAGATGTTCATAGATTCATGTTAATGTGTTTTATCACTAGATATTATTACAGTACTTACATAATAAAAGGCAAAGAGCAAATATATATCTGAACTCAATCCAGCTTAAGGTTAACATCTAACCGATAGCATGCTACCAGAGATTTCCTAGCAGGGTCCTGAAAAACTCTTTATCTTGAGCCCTACAGCTAATCACTGCACTTGTGCAGGGGTTATAGTAAAGCCCATGTGAGCAACAACAAACAAGCCCATTAGCAATAAAAAAAAAAAAAAAAAGCAGAACTTCATTACTTATACAGAAAATATTTCAGAGCAAATACAGAGAACCAAACAGAAGTGTTTGGTTCAAAACCACCTACCATTTTGAAGGTGGGGTAGAAAGCCAACCTCTTTTCCTTGAGTAAAAAGCAGCCTTGTCAGTACAGTAACAAACCACCATCAATTAGGTAACAGTCACATTAAAAGCTACAGCTTGTTCCCTCTCCCTGGTTTAAATGAATCAGCAAGCAGAAAAGCATGCTGGGAAAGGAGCTTGTAAAGGGGAGGAACTTGCATGAGGGAACTGAAGAGGTTAGTAAAAAAAAAAAAAAAAAAAAAGAAAAAAAAAAGGTGATAAGGGGGAAGTTGTTGAGCTTTTCTTGGTTGATGAAAAATTATTGAAGTTTACAACATTTCTGACAAGCTAAATGAAAAGTAGACTAAAGTATTTAGAAATTATATTTGATATTTATTGCTTATAATCTATTTGCTGTTGTTTTCTCTGTATATAAAATTGTGCTGTCAGCAATAAGCAATTTTCTCTCTATAGCTATGTGTATGTTAAGCTGAGGTAAGGTTTTGTAGCCTGTAATACTGACAAGGTTCTGAGTACATATTTCTCATAGGCTGCAGTAACATACTTGATGGTTGGCTGGATCCCCAGTTTTGCTGCTGGTTTGTGGTTTATTTGATTTTGGTAGGGTTTGATTTTTTAAAATTTATTTTTCCCTGCAGAAAAACTACCTAGTTCTTTCTGCTATGGTGTAGACTTACATACATGCAATTATTTGCACAGGGTAACAGCAAATCATGTTACAAACTTCAATGATATTTCCTGCTATGATAGGGGTTTTCTTTATGGTCTTACAGTTGTATTTCTTTAGAAGTTTATAGTTGTTGCAGTTTAGAAGTTTATAGTTGTTGCAGTTTAGAAGTTTATAGTTGTTGCAGTTGTTTAGAAGTTTATAGTTGTTGCAGTTGTTTAGAAGTTTATAGTTGTTGCAGTTGTTTAGAAGTTTCTCTCTGATACTTGTGTGATAGAACTAGAATTTTGCAGCAGGTGCAGAGGCGTGGGAGGACAGTAGCTTCATCTATCTCTCTCTTTCTTCTTTAGTGTCTTGACCTCAGATCTTGGAATTGTTTTCCAACTTTACAGTTTGCCAATTTGAAACTTCTTCTATGCTACATGATTTGAGAATAATCTACTTAGCTGGACTAACTATAGCTGGGATGGAATAATATAGCATGTACTTGCATTCAGAATACAACCTGTCCTGGACCTTGGCTTGCTGAAATGCATAGCCTCTAATAATTGCAATTATTTTTTTATTGCCATGGTAAATTTTATGCTATTCAAGTAAAGCTAGATTACACTGTAATTGTGGCATTATTTAGCAATGTAGGTGTGTTTTGAGAGAGTCCAAGACTTAATTCCCTGATTTTTCTGTAAACCTTCCCTGAAGGTGAAAAATAAATAGCTTTTTCTACATGAAGCTCCTCTGCCTTTGTTTTTTCCTACCCAGACCTGTTCCCATGGAATTTAAGTGAAGTTATGAGCTTCAGCTTTAATAGTTCCAGCCAGAGTGCACTAATGCTTAAAGAAAGGTAACTTCCCTTACAAAGAAAGGAAAGAAGGCCAGGCTCCCAGCCCAGCCAGTTTCATTATCGCCTTCTTTGAGTGCCTCTCTGAGGATTTTTGCCCTTCTGATAACTGGCCTCAGGCTATTATTTTTCCAGGAAGAAGAAGGGAAAAAAAAAGCAGTGAATTTGCCCTGTTCCTGATCAGCTGTTGGGTAGCAATGCTGTGTATCTCACATGTGTTGATTTTGGCTGCGGGTATAAGAGACCATACCCACAGCATTGTCCTACCTGCTTTGCCACAAGCCCAGTGTGTGATGTGGAGGTCCCTGGGCTGGTAAGGCATTGCCTGGACTCAGGGGGTCTCACAGCTGCAGCATAAATTGGATTGAGGGATGAACACAGAAAAACCTTGGTCAGGATAGCATCTCCTTCATGTTTGGTTCTGTTTAATGCTCATGAATTAGAATACAGCTGATGCTCTTTCCTCAGTAGGCATAAGAAGTGACATGCAAGTTTTTAGACTTTTAGTTTTCGATACTACTTCAAATGATCTGCATAAAATTCAGATTTTTATAAGGTACAAATCCATTTGTTGATAGTAGTTTTCTGCCAAAAAATAAAGCAAACTCACAAATAACTTTTGCTTCTTTTTATATATGTATATAAAATGTACATCTGTAACTTTCATACACATTAGCAAATTAAGATGAGTGGTAGGTAGAGTACATGTATAGAGAATTCAAGTAACTTGCTTTATGTTGTCACTGTCACAAAAGGTTTGCATAAGGGATGGGTAAGATAAGCTTTTCTAATACCAAGTAGTTGTACCATGATGATGGCAGCAGCCTGGTGTGCCATACTCTTAAGATCAATACTTTTAAAACATTAGAAAAGGCATTATCAAAGAGTAAGGTCCTATTGTAGTGAACATCGCCAATAATCTTGTGTATATAAATGATCTAGCATATAAAAAGTTTTTACTGACAAGATTTCAAAACCTGCCTGCAATGCCGTGGAACCAAATGATTCTTCTATTTCTGGACTCTGTTTTAAGCATAAATATGAATGGGAGTCTGGCATTAGTACTCTGTATCTTTAAATAGATGTAGTTAACAAACTGATAAGAAAATGGCTTCAACCTGGACGGTAGTCAGGTTTCCAGTTCCAGCCAGTCTATAACAACAGGGTGTGTTCAGGTGGTTGCTTGGGCTGTGATTTCTCTATATGCCACCCCTGAGCCCAGACCTGCTTCTTTAATAACATGCAGCCAATTACTCAGCTGTTGCCTTTAACAGCACACAGTATGATGAGTGCATTGGATCCAGGCATTGCAGCATATTAAGGCTATTAACCCACTTGTAGTACTTCTCTGCAGGAGCAGGAAGGTTAGTACTTGGGAAACAGGGGTTTGGGTGAGGAGTGTTTTGCTTACCTTCCTTCAGCTCTGGAGGAGGGTGCAGGGGCCAGTACAGCTTTCTTCTTTCACTGCTTTAAAACTCCAAGTGGGTGTTCAAGGGTTGATGCTTCCCCAACTCCCGTGGCAGGACTGAGCCCCGAATCATCAGTGTGTGGCTTTAATAAACAGGCAACACTGCACCCTGGTAACCTTTGAACCTGCATTGCAACAGGTTCAAAGGTAAAAAAAAAAATATTCCTGATCAAATATAAAGGGCAATTCTGGCTGGTTAGAAATGTTAAACATACGGCTCTTGCGCAAGAGCTTTGGAAGAGAGCAGCGCGCTGTGAGCGCTGAGCCCGGCCCTGCGGAACCTGCGCACTTGGGATTTTAGCAGGACGCACCTTTACCTCGAGTATGTGTGGAGCTCTGAATAAAGGTGCCTCTTAGATTGCACTTTGTGCATGCAAACACATTCTGGTATTCTTCCCTATTGCTTTGTGTAGGGGCCTCTCCTTAATCACGCCCGAGTGCTGAGGAGTGAGTTTCCTTTGCAGCTTAAGTGGCCTGTGACGTAATGTGCTCCCTTATGGCTCTCGGTGTAGCTGGGATGTCCGAAGGGCTGCTCATCTTACCGTGATGCACCATTGCTTTTGAAGGTATGCAAAGGGTATCGAGCATCCTGAACTGGCAAGTAGGCTAAGCCTGCTTCATCAGAGTATTCTTGTGTTGATTTGATTGATTTCTTTAGCTGCCTCCATCTATGAAATGGGAGCAAGAGAGCTGCTGTGTTTAACGCTGCTTGAGAAATATTCATCTGTGAGGTGAGGTATGCAGGCTGGGCTGGCAGGCGGAGCTTCTTGGCTTCACTTCCAAAGGCTGTGGATGTGATCTTTGGAAGAAGTTTGCTCCTCATGATCCAAGAGATAAGGCTAAATAGCAAAGTCCTTTCAGCATTCAATACTGTCAGGACTGGTCAAGACCATGAAGCTTTTGTTGATCCAGGCCTGGTTTAACTGGTGCTGGAATTTGAGTCTTGTATGATATTTGAAGAGTAAACCAGTATTAACACTTTCCACTTATAATCTTAAGTATTCTTGAGTGGAGTGGGGGAACCTGCCTGTATCAATGGACATTAATAAAAGTGCAAGACTAAGTATCACCCTAGACCTACTGATTATAATCACCTCTTAGTTTTTAGCAAATGTCAATTCTGAGTAGAATAAAAAAGAATGAGTGCAATGGTTCCAAAGTTGTTATAAAGAGACAATACTGGTGTGCAAGTCTTTTGGCTCCAGTCTGTGATACATCCTGGATGTGGGAAACAATTTAATGATGTTATCAGGTATGAGATAGATACTAATAATTAGTAGTTGTGCAGGTCCCTGTTCAGTCAATGTAAGTGGCTGTTTCCTCACCGCCTCAAAAGAGCTGGAGTGACTGATACCATCTGTGGTTTTGGCTCCTAGATGCATGTTATATATCATGGGGGAGGAGGAGGAAGGGAAGATAGCAGTCAATTGAGAAGGGAACAAAGCCAATTACCTGAGCTAGATATATATGTAAAGGTGTAACTGCTTTTCCTTCTCCACCCGTTCTCCCTGGTACATAAAGTACGTAACTTTTTTGAACAGCAAATGAATCCAGATTGTGGTGTTTTGTCATCTTTCACCTATATAGTTGCTTCCCAGTGAATGAAGACTGATGATTAGTTCACCAATGAAAACCTTCCTGGGAGTCCTAAGCAACTCTGAGCAGTGAGTGTCATCTCTGAGTAGGTTGGACTCCCTATCAAGCCTTGCTAAATTGCTAATGGTGGATAGCCTTTTTTCAGCTTGTTTTGAAAGCAGGTATGAGTAAACATGTTCACAAGTGCTAGAAGATGCATGGGCTTACGTTCTTTCATGCTGGCTTGTCTGTGTATATTTTCTGTGCTTCTTGTTTCTGAGTGGTGCTGTAGTTTGTGATTTCAGTGACCAAAACACATGACCAATGACATAAAATAGACTAGATCAGCTGTGGAAACATCACCTATGTCTCAGTTTTGAAAAAGAAGAGCTGAGGGCAAACTTACTCATATAGTTTTTTTTCCCATAAGATTAGGAAAAAAACCCACATCAGTTAATGAAAATGTTGATAATTTTTCTCCTCAGGACTAAATTACAAAGAAAACAGATGACAAATGACATGTAGTCTAGCAGAGGCTCTATGAATTATATCAACCTAGTCAATTTTGAAATGTCTGAGCTGGTTATGGCTCAAAATATTCAGAGTATTAATTTCTGACAGAAGTGTCTGCATGCATGTGTTTTTTAAAACGTGATAATCCAAATTTTCTTTTACTACATTTTATGGGTAAGATAGAAAGCTCAATAGCTGCAATCTCAGTTTAGATCCATTTCCTGTGTTTATCTAAAATATCACTGGTTACATTAACACTTCTTGTAACTATCACACAGGAAATTTAATAATTTGCCCTTTGTGAAGTTCACTTGACACTTGAATAATGAAGAATATGCCCCAAAAGGGAGCAAAAGAAATCAAATGAAGTGTTTGTTCCAAAATTTCTTCCAGACCCATTTTCAATATCAGGGTTCACAGGCATGTTTTTGATACCTGCCAGTGAAAATAAAATTGTGGAGTATCCCTGAATGCTGATTAAAAGTGATTCTTGCTGAAGTTGTGCAACCAGTCTTGAGTTGTGAAGGGTGAAGCTAAAGGTCATTACTACACAAAGCTGGAGTTTAATCACTTCTAGGTAACAAGAAGCCTTTTTTTTATTGGCCTTGTGAAATCTACTCATGCAATAACATTCATTGAGTGATAAACATGAAAAAAACTCCAACCCTTCAGCCTAAATAATTACTTATTTATAAATATATAATAAAATTGAGAGCACTGAAGTTTGGTGCCTGGATATTATAAGTCATTCGTAATTTGTTAAGAACATTAAGTGTCTATGGTTTTAAAACCAGACAAAATAGATGTTCAAGATACCTGTAGATTTTAAATACACACAAGTATAAACTGGCACCAGTCACTCTGCAGGAATTAAAAGCATCTGGTTTATATTTTGACTTGCTAAGTCTGTACGTGACAAATCAGATAATGCTACCAGTTTTGACTGGAAACTATGGCATTCTGTGATTTACATTTGTCTATTTGGGATAGAAATTTGTTCCCAAAAGACTAATTCTTCTGAGCTATGACACAAAAAAAAATTTCAGATTGATCACTTCTGTTACATCTGATAAGAGTTATATATGAAAAATTAATGAAGCTCTTTCTGCATAATCTCTAACAAAATAAAGCCATCCCTATCTCAAGAGCACTGACTGACATATATTCCATATTAACACTGGAAATCATCCAGCACACATCTGCCTGTCTGTAACAGCCAGCCTCTGATGAAAGTCTGGGGACAGATTAAATTATCAGGTCTTTTCCTTCTCTAAAGGTTTATGACATAATGGAGAATGCTGAAACATAAAGTGGGCAGACACAGTGGATACAATGATCTTGGATCCATCTTACAGCAACTTATGAAGATTTCATAGTATTTAACTGCTGATGAAAATGAGAACTGTTGACCCAAGTTGAGGGTCTGATGACATTTTGAAGTTCAACAAAATCTTGTTGCTGTGTCCATGCAGAAGTTGGTTTCTGCATGAACTCCAGACTTTCAAATCCAACCCTGAAACATGATCCAAGAACTAAAGCTTCTGATTAATTTATTCAATAGTTTTCTAGTTTGGCTCTATTACTCTGCCTACTCATTTACTTGAACATTTTGCTGTACTTAACCTTCCCTACTGCCAAAATAAAGTGTGGGCAAGAGAAGCAGACATGACAGTTTATGAACAGAGACTTTAACTATTGACCAATCAAGATGTGAGTGAAAAAATGGAGCAAACATTTCTTAGTGACTTTAGACTTTGGATCTATGGACTAATAAAAGAGAAAAGAGCTAATGTTCAAAGTAAGCAATATCTGACGTGTAATATTCAGATGAGGAAAGTTTAAAGACCACTTGAATTGCTTTGAAGTGTTATCACAGAGCTGTAATTTGTTTAGGTGGTTAAACTTTTGTTGAAACAACAAAATTCTAGTTATAGTATAGAGAGCCATGAAGATTTGATTTGTCAGTGTCAGTCCAGAGTAATATAGCTGAACAAAAGGACTAGCAGTAGTTTGGTGGTTAGTTGTTGTTTTGTTTTGTTTTGAATACCATGCTTTTGATGGTGGAGTAGTAAATACTTTTGTTTGCTACAATGTTTGTTGCAGTCCTTCATGTGTTGTGTCATGGACCTCATCTGTTCATCTGTGCTTAACAGAAATTATAAGCCTTGGAGTTCTGATATTCTGAGGAGCTCTGATCTGATTTGGGGTTCATCTCTAATTTTGAAACTCTGTAATATAGGGGCTCTTTTTCTTTCATACTAGAGATAATGCCATTGATGTTGGTGAGGTATCATTATAAACCAAGAAACAGTTCAGCTATAACAATCAGACTTTAAAATACATCAGATCTTCTGGATTGTTTTTTGTTATTGAACGCTGCTATTGGAACAATGTGGAATGCCTATAATGTTCTGAAAACTTTCTACCTGTGCTTCAGCTCAAGTCCTAAGTCAGTTTTGTTCAATTAAAGACCAGACTGAGTATAAGAAGTTCAAGATGTGTCTTGTTCTGAAATAAGAGATCCAATACTTTAGTGATTTAATTCTATATGCTTCATTAGATGCTTAAAAGACCAAAGAATTATGCTGCCTAATGAGTACTGGCATGATGTTTAATTTCCAAAGTGCTTGTACATATTTCTTTGGAAATCTGTTGAAACAAACCTTCTAAATTTTAGGAGGCTTTTCAGACATTGTAGCACAAGATCACACAAAAAGATATTGCTTTTAACTGTGGATTTATATTTTATTTAAGTCCTTCTAATTGAAGTTGCTAATTATTAAAGAAGGCATTTGTGTTTTGGTGCCTTAAAGTAGGTTCAGAAATGTAGGGACTGTAATAAAGGTAATTTCAGAAGCACATATGGCTTTTCAGAGTTGTGCAGATAAAGAATTGTCAAACTCAGTTCTGTGCCAACTAAAGCTACTGAACTTGAAAAAAACCCATTTACTTGACTAAAAATACCTAGGAGTATATTGCAGTTCAAGGAAATACATTGAGGAAAAAGGTAGTGAAATTCAATTTCAGGCAATCAGTACTTCCTGTGGCCAAGTTATAACCCCATGGTCATGTTTAGTAAGGGTTTGGAATGAGGTGGGTAAATGACTTTGCCTGACTGATTAATCAGTGTGTGATGTATGGGTGTGTTAACATGCTCTAATGCACATCTATGGCATTTATACTACAGTCACTTCAATAGACTTGCAAAATGGGTGGATTTGATGCTTTTTAGTTTAGCTACAGCAAATATAATTCACAAAAGATACATTACACTTTGGGAAGTCCTGAATAATCACTAAACAGACTTGTCCTGGTGAGCACTTAAGCACAGACTAGAATTTCCATTGTGTTCAGTATGGCATCTCCTGTGTTCTAAGTTAGCATATTTCCCAGATTTAAGTTCCTATGGACGGAGAGAGCTCTGTAATAAGTATATTACAAAAACAAGGATATTTGTTGGGTTAGAATGGCAGCAGAAGTACCTGCCAAGGTAGGGGCTGAATTAGAGGACCTGAACTTGTAACTCATCTTACAATGATTCTAATGGTGAATTAATTCAAATTAAATGCATCACATAAAATTCTACACCTTCTATGACCTTGTGGTCTGAATTACAATCACCTTTGATTGATAACACCACTAGAATTTATGCAGTAAAAAGCTGAGCTAGCTACTGATACACTTTTGAGTTGCCTCAAGACCTGCACCCCAGCCCCATATGATTTGGAGAGGACATATTGCTCATGTTGCAAACTTTTCTTAGAAGATTGCAGGCCATAGCTGGGTCAGATCACCATGTTTTGTCAGCTGCCTACTAAGGGCAAGCTCATTCTTTGGGTTACATATGTTTCAGAGTATATGGATTATTTCATGTGAACAAGATAAAATAAAAATCAGTCACTGGACCAGTAAAACATGCTAGATTTGTTCCTAATGTCCAGTAAAGAACATGCAGTGCTGAAAACTTTGTTAAAAAGGAAAAGATACAGGAAAAGGAAAAAAAATACAGAAAAAATGCAAATGAACAGAAAACTTATTCATGCTGACTGAATAGACAAGCAGCCTATTCTGACTTGGTAGTTTCAGGACTTTTTTCACCAGTGATATTGGACTATCTGTGAGGTCTTGAATGTGTAAAAGTTTGGAAGTAAAATAAAACTATTTGGGCAGAAAAATTGTGAGTAGATGTTCAGATCAGCCATTCATAGCCCCTTTCTGAAGGACACTGTTGGTACCTGAGCAACAAGGAGGGCAGCAAGTGCCATCTACTGCTTCTCCTGGATCTTTTGCTGGTATCTGAAGTTGCTGAACCTTTATGAGATGGAGGATTTGGAACTTCAGATGTTACAGTTTCATTCTGTTTCAAAGCACATTAAACCACCCATCTTGCATAAAATGAATGTTGTGTCTGATGTCAAGCTGATCATAGAAGCATGTTCATTGCTTCACAAGGCTGTGTGTGTTCACTCAGTTCTCAGCAGAGAACCAAGGGAAATATTTGAAAAGCAAACAAACAAGAAAACTCAAGTAAATAAACCCAAACTAGTATTGCTTTCACTCTCCCCTGCCAGCTGTCAGACTTTTCTAGGAAGATAATTTCTACCCTGCCTATATTATATTATACATGATATAACTTCTAGTTTACGTGGAGAGAGGTGAGCAATAGTAACACTGAAGCAATTTCACTCTTCACTGCTAGTGGTACTTGTCTCATCTCTCAATTACTGTTACATTGCAACCCATATGCACGCTTTTTTCTTTCCAAGTGAAACATAATAAACAATACATGACAGGTGGTAGAATCTAACCTGCCCTGAGTTGCAATATATATTGATTACAAACTTAGGATGCCATTGAAGCAAATCAAAATGCTTTGATTAATTAAGATTATTTAATTAAAATATGATGACAGGCAAAGAAGTTGGAGACAGCAGAATAAAAAAAGGAGTAAAAGTATAATATCTGAGGTTCAGTTGTACTGCCACTTAGTGACAGCATGATCTTAGTGTACCCTTCAAGACCAAGGAAGGACTTCTGTCTTACAGTGCTGCAATAGCTCCTGCTCTGGTGAATCTTTTTGATGCTTTGATTAATGGGCCAGACACATTCGAGCTTGTTGTGTCATTTCAAGCACCTTGGAATGCTTCCTACCCACATGGCAACCAGAAGCTGGGCTCAGCTATCCAGATTGCTGTCTCTTATCCTGGTTTTTCTTTATGCTGATTGTGTTTGTGTTGCCAAGAAGTCTCTTAATGCCTTCACCTGTCAGGTTCATCAGGAGAATATTTCAGTGCTTTTCGAGGAGATTGTTCAAAAGCAGCTGAGGTGGAGTACATGTTACTGTGATTTGTTCCCCCTCTCAAATTTCCCCTAGTCCTGCTTTTCTGGGTTTTTTTCTGATTGAGAATAGTGCTTGGACCCATGTCTTTCCAATATTAGTGAGAAGTACTGATATGGGAGGTTTTGCCTAGTATTTGACTTAGACTTGCATATGACTTAGACTCTTGATAAGGATGACCAGAATGGCTATTGCTTTCCAGGAGGTGCAGTAATACTGTATTCCTTTCACAGGCTTTTCTGGAGGAATGCACTGGGGGAAGATTATTACTCTGAGGAGCCTGGAGGATTTTTATCAGAGAGCTTTACTGCCTCTGACACATTTCTTCTGTCTCTGAGCTCACAGATTATTGCACTGCATGCATCTTGGAGCATGATACTCAAATACTTTCTCCCTCTGTAAAAAATACTGAAATTCTAGTGACACCTCTGTGCTCCTGTCAGTAGTTGCAAAACTTACATGAGACTTCGTGATAACAAGCTTGGAAAATTGGGTGTGGGAAGTAGGTTCAAAACTGCTGCTTCTGTGTAAGTTTTTTTGTGTCAGTTGACGTGGTGTTAACACGGTGCTCTGTGACTTTTCAAGCCGGCCTTTGATGTGGATTACTTTGTGCCTCTGCCAGATCTTGAAGCCTATCGCTTGTGCTAGGAAGTTGGTATTTTGTGTTAGGAAGTGGGAGGGAAGAGGGCTAGTTTGTCTGTTAATAAAAACAAATGACAGAAGGGAAAGCATTTAACAGCAAACCCAGGCTAGTGCTTTTCATAGTACTGAGCTCTTGAGATCCCCATGGTTGCTGTCAGTTTTTTTGCAGTCTGCTCTATTATTTTCTCTTGCAAGGAGCAAGATACAAGATAGAGCTGGTTGGGAAATGCAAAGGAGTTTTATTTTACTCTAGCAGTTTGAGAAAGCTGTCTGAGCTCTATTATACTTTGAGGATCTTTCAAACTTTAAAAAGCCAGAGAACAGTTTTAGCTGAACAGAATTGTGTTATTTTTTTCTGAAAATCTGAATCATGTCTTGGCACTTTCCAGCTGGGCTTGGGTGTTTTGTGATATGATTTGCCACAGTTGATAGAAACCTGAGAAATATTTCAACTTGTCAGAGGAAGACTGTCTCCAACCCGTTTTGTACATCCTAGGATGACACCTCAGACATTAGATCATGCTGCTGTGAGTACCTTTTAAGCCTGAGGCAGCTCATTCATCCATGCTGCAGTGTGTACTCCCAAGGTTAATCTCCCTACCATAAAACGATGCTGGCTTTGAGGCCACCTGGAACCCCTGTGTTGCTGCTACTTTGTCCAGCTCCTTTCTTAACCTTTCAAACACAACAGTTGACATAGTATGTTTTGCCCCAAGACTGCACTTTCAGCTTCACTGACAGTCACTCTCCAGCTTTAAATGAATTTTCCCTGACTGCAGTCATAGTATTTCAACTCACTCTGTAGCAATCCAAAGAAGGTGCTTCCTTGTAGTAGTATGCAGTGAAAATGCTAGAAAATTTTCCTGCAACATCACATTACTGTTTGTAAATGGTAACATCCAACTTAAAACCTTCCTTGATGCAATTATCACATCTAAGAAGGGCTTGTGTCTGTATCATATAATGCATCCTTGAAGTAATTATCACATCCAAGAAGGGCCCGTGTCTGTATCATATAATGCAATCTGTCCCCCTGATTTCAGAAGCATGAAATTCTGTAAAGTCAAATCAGGATCATCAGTGATAAATGGACCATTAATTATATGAGTAGTGTAATGCAGTAAGAAGTATCTGCTCCATTTGCTGTGTATACTCCACAAAAAGACTTGTCATCTTCTGAGTGCTGAGATCCCAAGCTTACTCATGTTTTCATTGCAAGACTTCCTCCTGATATGCAGTCACATACCACCCTTCATTTTAAACACCCACATATTGTTGTGATACTGTCAGTGTAAGTAATGTAATTATTTGATACCAGAGTAATACATCCAAATCCCAGCTTGTTGACTGAATGTAAGGGGAGGGTCCCATATTCAAATGTGGAGCAGAAGGTAATATAGAAGGTGTTTGACTTCACCCAACAAAGCTGAAGGGGAACCCAGGTCTCTGGAGATCCTGCTGGAAATGATGAGTCTTTACTTTCTTCATCTTTGATTTCATTCAGAAGTGGTGCACACTGATGCTTTTAAATTATTCTTTTTGGGTTCAGTGTTTTCAAGAAGACACATTAGCAAACACTTCTGGAACACCCAGCCAGATTTCATCTCATTTGCATTCTCTTTATCTCCAAATTTTGCAATCCGTGTTTGTTAATAAAAATAAAATAATAATAATAAGTCACGGTGGAAACTCCTAGAGGAAGCAGGCACCCTAGAGAGAGAGTTTAGCAGTGGAGACTG
>JAOEGS010011056.1:4009-16316 GCA_025447755.1 Corythornis vintsioides
ATTCACAGATTCACAGATATTAGGGGTTGGAAGGGACCTAGAAGATCATCTAGTCCAACCCCCCTGCCTGAGCAGGACTATTATTTTAAGAACATCTGTGTTGCAGTTCTGTCCTTGAAGCAGTTGGCAAAGATCCTACTGGCTAATGAAACAACTGTTGTCCTGAGAATTTTTTGACATTAGGTCCTAGTTTTTTGACATTAAGTTCTGGTAGAAGAAGGTGTTTAGCGTGAAGGACTCCCAGACACCTCCCAGCAATCTGAACTAAGTCTCCACATCACTGATTTCCCGTGTTTGGAATGTCACAGGTGTCAAAAAACAGAGCTGATCACAGGTGTCAAGAAACAGTGCAGGTTAGACAGCATTAAATAAAGATATTTACTGAGTATTATGTGTTTTTAAAAGCTGACATGTCTAAACCCAAACTGTGAAGTTTTTCAGGTGTTTTTATGTTTAAAGAGTTTTAATCAGTTATTTCCTCACACATTGTTTTAATATCTTAAGTTGCAAGATTATTTTTCAGATTTACAAGGTGTTGTAAGCTTTCTGGCGCTATGTCAAATTTTGCATGATATTAACCAAACACAGTAATTAGTAAATCACTCAGCTGAAAAAAATGGGTGCTTCAAGTATTATTCTACTATCTTCTAAAATTCTGATAGATCTAAAGTTCCTAATTTTTCTGCAGACCAGATTCAAACTGATAATGAGTTATTATGGAGCAACATCCTTATTAGGCATTTTTGTTTATTTAGGTTTCTTGATAATGATATGCTGCTGTCCCCCTTGTGTGAAGGTCTAGGTCTTTAAATACACAGGTCTACAAATGCTGTGTCAGCTGAGTCAGTGATGTGCAGGACTAGTCAGAGTCACTTGCGAATTTCCTTTGGTGAGCTATTGACACAGGCTTGAAATAAAGGGATCACACAAGGGCTCAGATCTTCCACTCTGCAGTATGACCCCTTTGCAGCTTTGTAGTAGATCCTTAGAGTTAAAGTGTTTTTTGTGGTTTAGCCCGGAGCGAACACTGGAGACTTTCTCAGTTTAAAAAAAACCCCAAACTAATAAATAACAAAACCCAGGCATGGAGAGAATCCACAAAGAGCTTCTCTGGCCATTGAGCCACAGCCGTCTGTAAATTGCATTTGTCCTTTTTCCAATGCACACTCATGTGATCCTCTGCACAGGCACAAAAATCAATAATAAACAGTAAATGAATAACGAAAAGCCTGCCAACCAAAATCTCTTGTTGTTTAACTTTATGATTCTTTTCCTTTTCTAATCTAATGTGACAGAGTGGCATTTAAGGGAGAAGGATGCTGGGAGCCATGACATTTTATGAGGCCTTTTCTCACACCTGCCTTTGTTTTAGGAGCAGAGGGGTTGGTGGTGTCTGAGGTGTGGGGGGTGCAATATCCCCTTGCAGAGCCTCGCACAATAGGCACTGTTGGCTGTGGCAGTAGAGTCCCAGGTTCAGCTATTCAGAAACTTTCTACTTGCGTAAGGGTGAGAAACCCATCGAGTCAGTGGAGTGGGTAGCGATGTGCCTCGTGAAATGGGCTCTGCAGTTCTCTGGATGACTTTTGATTTGGGTCCCCAGCAGCAGTGCCTGCATAACAGCTTTGTCCTCTCCCTTTCCCCTTCCACCTCAGATTTTTATCTACCTTTGGTCTTTCAGGTGAAAATAAATTCTTATTAAAAGTATTTTCTCTGTTCTGGTTTATAGTGTTAGCTAATTTGGGATGTGTATTTTAAACACACAGAATGGAATTGTATCTACAGGGCAATGTTTTTAGAAGGACTCATGGTATTTCATCACCTAGATGCTTCAGTTAGCCATTTGTTTACTTATTAACGTGTACTTTTTTTTTATGCTTTTATATGCATAGCAATAAAACAAAAAATGCTTTGTGAATGAAAAGAAAAGCATTACATATGTGTTACACAATATATTATGTCATCTATAATGGCACAGTATCCTTTATCTTGTACATTAGTGTAATTCTGTGTTAGTGGAATTCAGTGTGGCCGTTGCTTTTGCAGGAAGTTACACTGTCAGATTTAATATTAATATGAAATGTGAGAACACTGTAAAATAATTACAAACTAAAAATACACCCCAGTTCAAACAAATATAGTTATGGTATTTGCTTTCTTTGAATGCTGTAGTTCATCAAGATGAATGTTGGCTGACTTGGGTCCTCAGCATTGTCCTTAAAATAGGGGTCCCTCTGGTCAGGGGTTCACCAACACCACACAGCAGTACATGGGAATGGTGTTAATTCTGGATTTAATGTATAATGAGCATGTTTGTTTACAGAGGCTCTCAATGTAACTGCTTGACGTACTGCAGTGTACTAGAAAGGATTAACGGGAGTAAATTGAGCACAAGAGGTTTAGGATAAACATGAGGAAAAACTTTTTCACAGTGAGGGTGACAGAGCTCTGGAACAGGCTGCCCAGGGAGGTTGTGGAGTCTCCTGCTCTGGAGACACTCAAGAGCCGCCTGGATCTCTTCCTGGGTGACTTAGTCTAGGTGATCCTGCTTGGGCAGGGGGACTGGACTAGATGATCTTCTAGGTCCCTTCCAATCCCTAACATTCTGTGACTCTGTGATTAGTTGAATTTGTTTATGAAGGGGATAAAATTATAGTTTCAATTCAGCAGGTGTTTATTGTACAGAAAAACTAACTAGAAGCCAGTGCCCTTGCATTTGTGTCACTTGCATTTCCTAGCAGTTGCTATTCAGATAGAAGCAGTAAGATCAGATGTCTGATCTTTGCCATTCGTCTGTCGGTACCTTTTTCCCCTTGTCTTTTCTAGTTTTCCTTCTTGGCCTTTCTGTAGTGCCAAGCCGGGCCCCGCGTTCTGCTTTGCCTTGACTGCCTTGAAAAGTTCTCTCGTGTAATGTGCAGTGATGTGGGCAGGAGTGGAGAAGTCCATGTGCAGTGTACGCACTAGAGGGCATCCTGTTAAAGACAGGAGGCATCCAGGGATGGGAGAGGTGGCTGTGGCCTGTGGGAAATGTAGTCCTAAAAAGACTTTGGACTGCTTGTGGGGTTGCTGCGGGTTTCCAATAGCAGGCGCGTTGCACATGCAGGCGCAGCCCCCTGCAGCAAACCTGGGAATGTGTTGGAGCCCCCCAGGTGAAGACCTTTGATTGCTGTTGTACAGCATCAAGCTGTTCACAGGGCAAACGTGTTGTTGAACACAGTCACATGATAGGTAAGAAATATAGTTGTAGGGCCATCTTGCAGCTGATGTAAGGCAAAGTCAAATCCCACCCTTCAGAAGTGAGTTTGCAAGGTGGTTCTCTAGATTTTTTACAAAATCAGATGAAAGATGAGATTCATGAAACTCAGATCCAGGGCTATGGTAAATGGGAGAAACCATAGTGTCAACCACAAAACTGGCTTAAGTAGAACAAAAAATGGAAAATTAAGGACTAGAAGACCGTTTAATGACTGAAGTCTCATACTTGTCTTCCTGAAGTGATTACCACAAAATGATCTAGACAGCAAGTTTGAAACAGTGCTGGTGGGTGCTGCATCTGTGTGCTGATGCTCCTTGCAGATCACTGACTTTAAGGCAACAAGGACAATGAAGTGCTAAGGTAACTGGTACCAACCTGCCTGCCTTTGCTCAGCCCACTGCCTCTACCATTATTGCTACAGAGTGTTTTAACAGACTTCAGTCTTTAAAAGGCACTGACAGGTGTGTTGCTAGTTTGTCCTGCCACCTTGGGTGGCAGCCTGCAGCATCTGAGGAGCTGCCACCAAACACTGAGCAGGACCTGTGCTGTGTTACAGGTGAGCAATCCCCTGCCAGAGCCACTGGCTGCACTCTGGCAGCACAGCCCAGCCTGCAGCAGAAGGCCTTCTGTGAAGGCTGGTTCAGAACATCTCTGCACGTGCAGCCCTTTCTTGGACCACAACTTGGGGTTGTTTCTTGTGGAGCCCATTATAAGCACAGTCTGATGTGTGCCCAACTCTGGCTGGCTCCAAGTTGTTATTGGATAGATCTCATGTATCATCTGCCTGAGCATTTGCAATTACACTGAGACATACTTTATGTTGTTGATTTTGTATATGTATAAGCAAATTAAAGGTAGTAGTTGTTTGGGTTTTTTTTTCAATTCTCCCCACAAAAGATCCATTCGGGCCACCTGTAACTATGGACATTGATATGAATCTTAATTAACATCCCTTTTGATTTAATGTCATCTTTATAAAATAAGCAGATTGCTCATTTTCAGCATTTGATTTTTTTTTTTATAAGGGATTTGTAAGGGAAGAAGTAATTGCCTTCCTTTGATGCTTATTTTTGCCTTGCCAAAAGAATGTTATAGCAGGCTGCTCCTTTATAAATCATTGTTTTTTTCATTAATTGAATCAACCGAACTCTAGTTGTCTTCATTCAGATTGTTCTTCAGGAGCTTTATGTTCTTTCTATGGACTACCATTGATATTTTGTGTATGCACAATGGCATAGTTTAAAAATACAAGTATGTAGGTGTTTGCAACTGCTCAGATCGTTAAAACATGCTTTTCAGCACCAGAGACCTCTGGAATAGCACATGTCTGCTTCGTTGGTATTTTATCCATGAGCTTATTTGTGGAGTTTCAACTAGACTGGGGCTTGGGTGACTAGTCTTCATGTGGCTGTGTATTAAATGCTAGCTCCCACCTTTATGTGATCTATCCAGACAGTCCAAAGATAAATTGTGATAAAAGATGAAAAATAGCATTGCAGGTATGGTTTAGAGTAGGTTGTGTGCTGAGCAGGTCTCAGTGTTCTGTAATGCTGCATCCCTATCTTCTTTATGGTTATTAAACTCATCTGTGTGTGACTTGTTCTAAGTGAAACTTGTAAGGAAAACGTATTATAAAGAAATGTATAATGAGAAATGCTAGTTAGAAACATTTTAAACACTTAGATATTTTTTCTTTCTGAATTTTAGTAATAGTCTTAGCTGTGATGGGGTTTTATGACAGATAATTCGGAAATAGAAAAAAAATATTTCCTACTGTTCATCAAGATAGCTGCTTAACTAAGATGTTTAGAGAGTTCAAAGAGAGAATAAAAGAACCCAAATTCGTATGGCTACCAGCAACCCACACTGAATATCAAGGACATAAAGTAGGTGTCCTGTTCCAGTGAGTCATCTCCTACATCTCTTTGCATAATACGTATTTCAGCCTTGTCATCTCTTGCATTTAATATGGTATAAAATATTTGGAAGGGCAGTGACTTTCAAAGAATAGCTGCCTTGGTAGACAAGCATTCAGCCCTTACTTTGCTTACCACATCTTCTAACTCTTCTTACCCTACCATTAGAAGTATACATGTTAAATAGTTTCCTATGGAAATATTTTTAGCAGGTGAATTTGTCCAATTTTATTGTAACATCTGATGCTGAGAAGCTGTAAGTTAACATGAAATCTGAGTGGGGCTTACTGTGTACTTTTTAATAAAAACAGTTCTTCATATGTAAAGGAAAAGGCAGATAATGCCTGATTTATCCATTTAGTTCTCAAATGTTATCCAATATCATATAAGTATCAAATTCTCATTTGCTTTCCAGATGTTAAATGATTAACTGTTTCACATTCTTCCTCCAGTTGTGTTTTAATTTTTTTTTTTTCAGCCATGTCACCCCAACCCCTTCCTAAATTCATGGCAGAACATGGATGATGATATAGAAAGAATTAAAAATCCATGTGTCACTCTATTTACAGTTTAAAGCCCAAACTTAAGTGAAAAGTTTTTAACATCTAGCTGTGTGTGGAGAGTTAGAATATAATAGCTTTCCTTTCAATACTTGCATCCCATGTGAAACCCTCCAGGAGCCAACATAGCACATCATATAATGTGCATTGTGTACTAGCTGGCATTTATTTTAATTTATTCTACTTATGCTTGGAACCAGGCTGTCTGCTTTCCTGGGAAAGGACCTTTGATTGAAAAGAAATAGTTCAGGGAGGATTGGGTTTATTTACTATGAAAGTTAATTTACAATGGTCAGACTCATGAGTTCAGTTAAGTTGAGAGAATGAGATCCAGAGGTTACCAAGAGGTATTGTCTTTACCAAAACAGTGATTATTTTCTTTCTCCCTAATGATATATAATTAACACCCATTTGCAGTACTGCTGCAAAATCTTGACAGTTTTTATTCTAAAGGCAAATGGATCCATGACTGTTCTATAGCCCTGACTTGGGAGTACTGAGAGTAAAAGCCAACTGAATCATTGGTTAGATTTCATTCTGTGTGAATGCTAATGCATTTGAAGCCTCCTATGGGAAATGTATCATCACTGTTGAGTTGTGCTGAAAAAGCAGGTATACTTGGGGGCAGACGTGGCAAGTCGACATGATCTCAGTTAGCTCAAACACTTTTTCCTACAGTGGTGTTGGCTGGTTCTGGTTGTAATCTCCATCCCTTGGGCAGAGCTGACGTGTCTTTTGGCTGCTGTACTGTTATGCCAGCAGACCCTCGGGGGTTAGCCCAGGTAGGCAGTGCAGATGACAGCCATTTGCGATGAAATATCACTTGATGTCTGACCTGCAGCCAGAAGTACGTGTCAGGCCACAGCCTTAGTCTTGCTTTTGCTTTTTGCAGAGTGTCACATAGCCAGGGTAAGTGTGACGGATTGCAGTGCTAACTGGGGAAGGCAAGAAAACCTGCTGTTCAAAAATAGTATAATGTGTGTTGAAACCTTCTTCAGGTTAGTCTGGAAATCATAAAGCAGTTTCCTGTTATCTATAAAGTAAGGGGTTTAATGTGTTCTTGGGATTTTCAAGCCATGTAAGGGGTTTTGTGTTTGTTAGCAGGCTAGGCTCCAGAAACTATGCAGAACATAGAAATCCAGAACATAGAAATCTTTGGGGAGGAGTCCTTGGGGCATTTCATGTGGGTTTTTTTTTAGGGGAGGTGGGGACTGATCTTTTTGGAGGGTGGTGTATTTTTTTTCTTGAGAATAGTTAATACCTGATGCATATGCCATAGACAATGTAAAATAAATCCTAATAAGCAGGTGCCAATTGTAACCTGTTTCCTCCTTCATCTCTCATTTACTTTCACATGTGAGTTTGCCACTTGGCTTTCCTTTTGTTGCACTTTTGTAGTCTTATTGTAATTCCAGTTTTGAGTTTTGCTAGTTCTTGACATCAGCATAATGACAGTTTCAAGTAAATTATCTGTTCAGGGAAAGCTGGTTTTCTTGTACAGTTCTCAGTTTGTCCCTTATTTTATTTAATGGCTTCTCTTTTACAGTTCTGAGTCTTTATTGTACATACGCTTAGAGCATCCCTTCTCCTTTGACTCTTAGATGACCTAAACAGTACTGAGGCTTTTAATCTTACAGTTTTTATCACCACTGCTGCATCTCCCTCTACAGTCATCTTTTTTTAGATAGGATGGTAGTACTCAAAGTAGGTGAACTCTAATACATATAAATAAATAAATATTTCATAATATGGTGTTTGTTTGACTGCTTTGAGATTTTTTGCTTCTTGGTTGGGTTTTTTTCTGGCTTTGGCTGCAACAGTTCATGGAGGGAGGGGATTCTGTTGAGCCATGTACAGCAGAACTCAGAGTTTCTGTTCAATCTGTTGCTCTGTATGGGGACAGAAGAAAATGAAGTGTTTTAAATTTAGTAACTTCTAGTAATTTTGATAATTACTAATATCACTTTTCTGATTATAAATAAACCACATTGTTTAAAAATATTTTTGACTAGACTGAATTCTGTCCCAAAATTGGAACAGGCTGTGGAGAATTTGGGAAAGAAATTATGGTCAAGTTTTTGCATTCTTAACCGTAAATGGTAGTACAAGGGCATTGACTGGCCAGAAGTTTTAATTTTATAGCTCTTGTAGCTAATGGAATGCATTATTTACTAAAAATGCTGTGAGATTTAGTTTGCCACACGTTAAAGGTTCCTCTGGAGCTCTGTAGGTGGTTGAAGCTTCGGCTAACCCTTCCATCTGATGCTCTTGGGCAACCCGGGGAGCACTGAAAGCTGCGTGTGAATAGGTGTCAAAGCCAAGCTGACAGACACTTGAGAATAACTATGGATTGTGGCTTGTAAGAAATACAGGGACAGGCTTTTTACCGAGACCTGAATTGACAGGACAAGGGGTGGTGGTTTTAAGTTGAAAGATGATAGGTTTAGGTTGGTCATAAGAAAGATAGCTTGTACAATTACAGTAGTGAGCCTCAGGATTGCCCAAGTTGTGGATGCTCTGTTCCTGGAAGTGTTCAGGGCCATGTTGGACAGAGCTTTGAGCTGCCTGACCTACTGAAAGAAGTCCCTGCCCATGGCATTGGGGTTGGACTAGATGTTTTTTAAAAGGCCCTTCTATCCCAAACTATTCAATGGTTCTATAATCCTGAAATTGGCCTCTTTGGAAAACCTTTATAACAAGGTGCTCAAGTGCTTTACAGTGTTGGGAAATTGTAGATAAATAAGGATGTTGAAAGTTTGATGTGAAGTCATACACAGGAATGTTTCACTCATAACAAGATCTTGACTGTGTGTTGTGGTTTTGACTGTTTAATTTGTATGTCGTAGGCATTTGATGAATTTTTCCATTACTCATTTTCTCTAGAGCCAGGATTAAAGACATTTTATGCACTACTTGCTACTTCTTTTATGGACTTGGAGGAGTTCATAATCTTGGAAGATATTTCCAAATGGTAGGTGTGTTTGGAAAATGCTGCTTCTCTATCTCAAATCAGTATGTAGGGCTCCATTTTAGGTTAATAGGTTTTTAGCAGAGACTTGATTTCTTTCTTGCTCTTGGTTTGTTAACAATTTTTCATCTTCAGCAATAGCTAGAAACATAAACTGAAGGAATCCACTGTTACTTCCTTCTTTATTTACTAGCGAGAAGCTCCGGAGATTTTAGGCATGTTTGAAACCATGTGTGAAATATCCCCATATGAAGTTAGAAAAACAATTTTTAGTTAAACTTGTGTTCTGGTTCAGAGCATTTCTATCACAGCACAGATGTGATACTTGGTAGACAGCTAGGGCCAGAGGGGATTTTCTGGCACAGCAAGGTATGGTCTCAACTCAACAGCTTTTCCATACAACTGCAGCAGTCCTGTTCTTGCCAGTGAGACCCCTGGCTTTAGAAAGTCTCCTGTTCAATTAAGCAGAAACCAACCACACTTGCTAGCCAAGCTGGATTTCTGCTTTGTTAACTTTATGGACAACAAGAGAACTGCCTTTGAAAAATAATCCAGAGGAATAGAGTCCTTTTACCACCAGTGGTCAAAAATGAGAAGAGTCAGGAAGGACTGTTGGATTTGGCGTTTTAAGTAAAACCCAGGGCTTTGGGATGGGATAAGGTCCTACTGGTAGGACATGTTCGATTCATGTGATTTTTCAAGGTAAGATATTTGTAACTAGACAACTTTTTTTTGTTTAGCCAGTTTCTTTGGACAGGTTGTTCCATGTGAGTAGGGCAGTGGCATGTCCATACCCCTTCCCTGGGGAACATCTGCGTTAAATGCCCAGGGACTGCAGGAGACTTACACCCTGGGTTTGAGACTGCTGGACTCTGCCAGGAATATGAGGTGAGAGCCTGTTCATTAGAGATGACAAGTAAGTTTTCTAAGGGGATGCAATTGCAAAAAATGACTGTGGAGGTACAATTGCTTTTCTTATTTAATGTCCTGTTAATACTGCCTTGGATGGTAGGTCTCCTTGGGAGCTCTGTGGCCATGGAGATGAATGTCCTTTCCTCCTCAGAGTACAGCAGGGATTCAAACAGGGTCTGGTCTGAGCATATGTAATGTCTAGACAAAGGCACAGCTACTATTTTCTGCAAACACTTTCTTCAGGTCCAGTGTATTCTCTAAGAAAATCCTGTTCTTTCCACTCAGCAAACTGGGCAGTAAATGCTGTAGCTTTCAAACATCAGACATGGTCCATGATTCTGCACATGTTGCTTCTGTTAAGCCAATTTTAGAAAATGGTGTATTTATAACTGCCTTTTAACCTTTTAGTGGAATGAGAAATAAATGCTTAATACAAGTCAGACCATTGTATGTCTGGGTTACCACTTGGTTTTTCATACAATTTACTTAATTCCAGGATGACATTATCCTGTTATATTTTTTTCTTAAGGGTCTGACCTGCTGACAGTGCTGTCAATACCTGATTTCTCACTGGCTTCTATAGGTAAAAAGTTCTCAGAAACATTATAACAGTGTATTTTCTTGTTTGGTTATGAATTTGTAGTTTGAACCTAAGTTGTGTGTAGTTTTGCACAGATTGGTTTGAAAAATAGCAGTATAAATTTTATTATTTTGCATTCAGCCTATTTCTAGTTGTTTCAGTAGAAAGAAATTTTTTAAAAATCATTACATTGAGAAAAGCCAAAGTAATAATTCAACTAAAGGAAAGAAAAATTTTAGCAATTTAATGGAAATTTATTTGGAGTAATATTTCCTATTTTTTCCCCTAACTACATACAGTAAGAAACGTTTAGTATCTTGTTGCCTATAAGATCCCTAAGTGCAGTGAAGAGATTCATTTGCTTTTACATTTTATGTCAGGAGCACCTTTGTACCAAGGTGTAATGCAGTAAGTAGGGAAGCAAGGAATAAATCCTGGTTGTGACTGAAATTGCCTGCTGAGACTCATGGGGTAGCTCCATGTCCTTGGTATTTATGGAACCTTGATTTACAAAATCTTAACATTTGAACCTGCCACTTCAGACTTGATATCTGCCCTTCCTCATCACTACACTTACCTTTATTTGTCAGTGCTGTGCTATGGGGAAGAAGAAGAAGGAATGAACCAGTTTGACAGAAGTGCCAGGCATTTAACCTCACTTTCTGTGGATCTATGGTGTGCCTTTAAGAAGAGGGAATTGCGATGCAGGAGAACTTCTCCCTCCTCATCTGGGTTAAAAAACCTTTCTTAGAAGAGGCCACCTGTGATCAGTGAGAATTTGAGGAAGGCAAAATATTTTTAGATCTATATTATCTCTCATTATATATTAAACTTTAATTATTTGAAGACTTAGAAGGTCTGTTATGCTCCTAACAGGGACAACATAATTTAAGCATTAATTTCAGTAGCGGACCAACTATGTGATACTTAAATATGGTATAAATTTCAGACCTACAGTTGTTGGTTAATGCCACTGCAAAGAGTCAGTCTTTATTCAGCTTTTTATTGCTGAGATTTGAAATGAGCGTGGACATTTGCTAATAGAAAACCATTGTTTTTTATTCTGTTGCTGTTCTGAATCATATTTCCTGTGAAGGAGTTGAAATATTATGGAAATGATGACTAAGAAAATTTGTTTTAAAATATATTATTCTACATTCTTAACCATGGATTTAAAAATAAATTGTCTACAGAGGAAAAAATGTTGGGCATGTTCTAGTTCCACAACAAAAAGTGGGGGTGGAGTCAGATACTCTGTTCTTGGGCTGAAAAGGAAAAGTGCAGAGTGGTTGGGTAAAAGGCATTTCATGGAGAGCCAAAAGAGAGGTCCAGCTGCATGCCTCGCTGAAGGGAAAAACTTAGAAGACTTGCTCAATATTTCTGGAAGTCAGTGTAACTTTCTATAATCAGAAGAGTCTTTAGATAAAAAGTGTCAAGAACTCTATCACCAGATTATTTCTACTTTTCTTATAACTTTTTAAAAAAACTGTTGCTCTTTTAAATCTTAGTTATTTTGTGTCCTGAGGCTGTGATAGAGAAAGGAGTTAGTCTGAGGGTAGAAAGCCCTAATGCTGTGTTCCATGTCAGCTGTAAAATAGGAATAAGCTCTTCTGCGAGTATTGCAGAAGGTGCTTTAGTACTAAATGCTTCTAGATTTTGAACATCATCCTTTAGCCTCTGATTTTAATCTTAGACCTTCATAGTTTATATGATTTAAACAGATGTGAGCACACAGACCTTTCTGGCCTCTGCAGCATTCATGTGAACATTTCTGCTAACACACTGGTAACAAATTATATGGATTTGTTTCAATGGTGCAGGTGAGTTACTAGATTGGTTAGTGCCTCCAAAATGAAGTTGTTCTGAATTTCATCACACATCTAAATTCTATTTTCAAAAGTGAAATTAGTTGCTAGGAAAGCGAGTGGTACTTGAATAAAGAAGTTCCTAATTAACTTTTAAAAAACACCGTTGGATTTCAAAGAGTTTCAGTAACACAGCTGAATCAATATTTTAATATATTAATATTATATAATTTATATAAACTTATTTAAATAAATACATGTAGGTAATCATGGTTTTTTTTTGACACTACAAGAACAGGACACTAAACAGCTA
>JAOEGS010011056.1:16416-48260 GCA_025447755.1 Corythornis vintsioides
TTATTTAAATAAATACATGTAGGTAATGATGGGTTTTTTTTGACACAACAAGAACAGGACACTAAACAGCTATGAAAGGATGACTGAGAGTAAGGTGCATCTACCACCTGCACAGTACATGGCAAACCTGATTTTGACAGCACTGGACATTGCTCCTTTTAGGGACATAATTTATATCTGTCTATTTTTTGTTGTTGGGTTTTGTTTTTTTCTCAATAAAAATCTAGGGGCAGTAGACAGGATGAAGCTAAGATACATATAAAGGTCTTATGGTAATGGAATGAGTTTTCAGTGGTACTTCGGACTTTCTGCACACCCAAACAATACACCATGAAACTGTGCAAGAAAACGTGAAGCGTGTTGGGAAGTAAGTGGGATTGGGCTGTGTGACTGGTGGCTGAATCTTGGGACAGGCAGCCCTGCTTCTTATTTCTGCCTTGCCTGGCCCTGGGTCAGTTGAATTGGCCATAGCAAGGTCTTGCTGGGGGAGAAGCTTTGTCCAAAGCCTGGCTTGCAGTGATCTGAGGTGGAAAAGAAAGGTAGATTGAATGCATCTGATTATCAAATAGGATCAAGTCTCTAGTCTGTCTTAGTCCAGGCCAGTGCTTTGACTAGGGGTCTCTGAGGAGTCCTCCTTGTTTCTTCTAGCCTGCAAACCTGTCTGGGCTTCCCTGACAGTGTCATTGAAATTCATATACTTTCCTGAAATACATTGATGCAGTTGAAAAGGCTGCCAGCAGAAAGATCCCTCCTTGCTCTTCTAGGGAGACAGTGGTTAGAAGGCTACAAAGATTTATTTATTAGAGTTAGTCTTATAAACCTGTCACAGAATAATTTATGCTTTCCTCTTTGTGCAGGCTACAGCTTCCTTGTTGTAAGGGTTACAAGAAAGCATAGAGCAGTCCCAGACCTAAAGAAAAACAGAGTGGCTGTGAAATTCTGTTCTCATAAAAATGCTGAGGAAGATTATTTAAAAAATGTGTAGGAAGAAAAATGACAGTGACCATTACAGATAAGAAGCAAAGTCTAATTCTTAACAGGACGTAAGCTTTGCTACACATTAGGGAAACTTAAAAATAAGAATCCTGAAAAAGTATTTAGAAACAGTGGGTGATTTTTTGTTTGTTTGTTTTAAAGAACAATGAAGTTTGTAGTGTTGTCTAAATGACCATCACCATGTTCCCTTCCTACTGACACATCTGTTAGGTTGTACAGAAGAAAGCACTTCAGATTCTTCTTAAGAATTTTCGGTGTTTTTTGTTTGTTTGGTTTTTTTTTTGTAAATTTCTTCTTTGTTTCCTTTTGGTCATATACATCCATCAAATTTTGACATTTGTTTTTGTCTAATGCTTGGGAGTTTTGTCCTTTTTCAGCTTCCCCATGAATTTACAGGTAAGTTCAAGCTTGGTTGCTTAGTCATTAACCTTTTAATGTTTATTAGGATCTTGTCTCTGTTCTTCAGTTTTCATATCCCTGTGCTTGGCCATGTGGTCAAGAAATAAAAAAAATCCATGCTTTAGTACAGCCAAAAAAGGATTGCTTCTCATCACTTCAGCCCCTTCTCGGGAGCTTGCTCGTGGCTGAGGTTGGATGTTTTTTCTTCCGTCTGCTGGAATCCTGGGGACATTACAATGCAATATTGTTCCTGGCACGGAATGATGAATGTGATCCTTACTGTGGGAAAATTCCTTGGACAGCCGTGCTGGTTCGAAGGAGGTTTGTTGTTGACTCTCTTCAGTCACAGGATGTGGCTCAGGCAGCTGTGACTGCAGAGAGAGACGAAGGACGCTCTCTGCTATATTACTCCATTAACCTCTTCCCATCTCCTGCGATTCTTCTCTTGACCTTGCACCTCAGTCTGTCCTGAATCTGCCTATCTCTTCTCTGTGGTGTGTTTTGATTGCCAGGTCTCTGGCTTTTCAGCAGAGCCTGATCCTTGAAGTGCTGCTCCCAGTTGATTCTCATAAAGATTTTAGATAAAATGGTGTTGCAAATTCAAGTACAACCCTGTAGCAGTGAAAGCCTTGGCTGACATGGGTAATAACCCTGGGCTGTCATGTGGATCACTGCCACACAGCAATTCAGCAATATTTATCTTGGGTTCTTCACTGTTTTCTGGAAAGGGCTCTGTGTTACACTGCCATGATGATGCTAGGCAGTCTCTTGCATTCTGTTATTTTGCAGACAATGCTTTTTCTGTCTGTTGAGTCCTGTGAAGGTGAGTTTTAATAAGTACAAGTTATGGGTAGTTTTTTTAGCTTCCTGCCAAAGCAAAATCAGACATCTGGAAAAACTGTGATAGCCCAAGTCCACTCTGGGGCAGTGGAGGTGGGTTCTGAGACATGTGACGAAGGTCACAATGTGAGCAGTTTTTTGGGGGTAGAGTGGGTGATGGTGTTTGATTGTTAATCTCTGGATCCTGGCACAGTGAGTGCTTCCCCCCTATTCTTTGAAAGGTCACTAGTTTCTTGTCAGAAGGCCGTGTTGTCTGGAGTAGAAACAAGTGAGGAATAGGAACACAGAATAAGATTTCTGTAAGGCTTCAGTCATGTCTGTGTAAAGGGCAAGTGCGTGCCACGTGGGACAGCTAATACAGAAATATCTGCAGAAACACAACTGAGTACTGTGTAGAGAGCACAGATTTGAAATTTGACAACCCAGCTCCTTCAGGCAGGGTCTGGAGCTTTTAAATAGAAATTGTATTGGAGCTCTTGGGAATATATTACCCAGAGTGAGGGTCTGGAGGTAGGGGAGGCACTAGGATGCTCTTCCTAATCTTCTAATGATCTTCTAATGATCTTCCTTTATGTGCAGAAGCTTGAGAATGTCCTGAAACACTTTCATTGGGCTTGATGACTTGGAAATGTTTAGTTGTTTCACCACAGCATGGTTCTGGTTTTTTTTCCTCCTGGAAAAAATAAGTTGAAAAAAGTTGAAAGAGTTACTTTTGTACTCTTAGGTCTGCAAGAGTCCTGTTACTATCACAATTTCTTAGTTTATTAAAGGATACTTACTAAAAGGGCAAAATCAAAGACATGCTTTCTGTGGCTTACCACTAGCATTTATTAATGAATGAAAATCTATTTATTATACACTCTTAAACCTAATTCAGTTTAATCATTAACATTATTGGGGTGTTAATTTGCAAAAGTCATGGATTGTTTAGTAAAGTTTTCCCTATCAAACATTTCTCACAGATCTGTTTATGCTTCAGTAGCCCTGCATTAGGAAAAGATACAATCTTATGCTTTCAGATTCATGTCTCCTGCTCCTTAAAACTTGCTGACTTTATTATATGACTTTTTACATCAAATTCAGTGATGGACAGAATGCTTTACTTGCATGAATAGTCTTGGACATATTACAGAATCGTGAAAAATAATCAGCTGTTAAGGCTTAGTTTCAATTTGAGATTAATTTCAAAGGCATGTGTAAAATTTTGGTTTTCTGATTTAGAAAAAGGAAGACTCTAGTTATATGTCTCCTTATTTTTAACCAAGGGAACTCAGGCTGAGATGGAAGGGTATTTTGATCAGGAGATTTCAATGAATGGTGCAGTCTGGGCCAGAAGGGTCTTTGGACTTTGATGTGGACTAGATACACAGATTTGATTCTCAATGAGGCCCAGGGTAGGAGAAGAGGCAACAGGCACATGCTGAAACACAAAAAATTTTGTTCAAACATGAGAAAACACTTCTTTACTCTGAAGGTCATCAGACACTGGAGCAGGTTGCTCAGAGAGGCTGTGGAAGTCTTCATCCTTGGAGACATTCAAAACCAGGTGGATGTGACCTTGAGCAACCTGCTGCAACTGACCCTCCTTGTGCAGGGGGCTTGGACTCTTGCTGTGTGGGCTTCTGTGTGGTAATTTATAAGAGGCCTAAAGCAAGTCGAAAGAGAGGTGAGAAGAAGGTTTTTCTATGTGCTTGAGAAGAGAAATAACTTGTTTGTGCATTGAGAAGAGCTGGGTGCTTATGAGGGGGAGGGATGAACACTGATAAAGCAGAACTCTGGGTTAGGAGGTGCAGGTCACGGGGAGGAATGTAGGGCAGGTCTGAGAAGAGGTCTAGGACCTGAAATTGTCTGTGGCTGAGTAGGTGAAACAAGTAGCCACTTTTTGATGTCCATTTCATCTAACTTGGATTTTGGTTTATGTAAAGTTCCATGGACATGACTGTCTTGCTGTGTTTGAACCACCCTCAGAGGGGGAATTGTCACTGTACCAGGACTTTATGCAAGGAGACTGTCCAGACTGTGCATCAGCTGGTCCTGTAGGTTTTTATTTGATTTGCTTTTGCTTTGGGTTTGCTGCTGGAGATGTAGCAGTTCTTGCCTTTTATAAACTAGTGAAGCATTCTGGTTTAAATAGGCAATACTAATAACAACAGAAAACAAGAAAAATTAAAAAGATGGATTTTAAAGGAAAGAAATGCTTTGGCTAGCAAGCTACAGTTAAGGAATTGTCCCCTCAGAAAGCTCCTGCCCTGGAGACATCTCCTGGCTCAATATATGTAGATGTATTGTACTTTGCAGCAGAGCTGAATGGTGACTGTAGCTATTGCAAGTGGGATGGATGTTCCAGTTCCCTTTTGGCTTCCCCAGTGAGCGTGCAGCAAGTGTCTGTTCACTGTGTCAGCACAGGCCCTTATCAAAGGACACACAAGGGCACATTTCAATGAGTGGAGTTTAAAATTCTTTTCTGCTATTTCAAAGTGAAAGAGAAGATATTGGCATATTTTTAAGCAACTTCTGTAAGTGACTGTATCTGTGTTTAAACTGATGTTAATTCAAGCTAGTAAATGACAGTGAAAGTCAGTGTTAAGTTGCTGATGGAAGACAAATTAATGTTTGTGTTGTTTTCATTTGCACCTGTAATGCAGGGCTGCAGCTGGCCTGAATTAACTGTTTTGGTTTGTTGTTTGTTTGTTTGTTTTAGGTTGTTTTTTTTTTTTGTTGTTGGGTTTTTTGTTTTTGCTTTTTTTTCATATAATATTCTCTAAAAAGAGTTGCTCTGGTGAGAAGCAATTATTGAACACACCACGCTGGGGTGTGTTCATCCAATGGGTGTTCATCCAGTGCACTGTTTTCAGCAATGTCTGCTGTGAGCTGAAGGACACAACAGTCTGTGTCATCTATTTAGGGATGCATTTTATTGAGAATGCTCCTTAAAAACAATGCAACTATTTGCACAAGTTATATTTTTCACACTGTTTGAATGAAGTTTAAAGGACTCATGCCCTCGAGGTGCCCACGGGGGTCCTACAGCGTGACCACAGTGTTGTTGAGCCAACCTTAATCAACCCAGCACAGGAGGCGAGTCCAGTTGCAATTTGTGCTTGAGGTTGTGTTTTGGCCAACCCCCAAAGCTATCTTCCAGAAGGGTAAGTGGTGTCAAATACTACTTGTCTGTAATGTAAACAGGGCTGGAGGCTAAAGTGGTTAAATATCATCGAGTGGCAACAAATAGAGCTAAGCAGAGTCCGTAGCTATCTGAAGGCTGATGGGTTTCATGTAGCATGAGGGGTGCTTGGCAGTGATCTGCCTACCCTGCAGGCTGAGCAGAGTCATATGGACTTGCTTTACTACAAGCTGAAGCTCTTCAGTCTGGTTTGACAACTGATCAGGTGGCATTAAGTAAACAAATGAGCTATGTCAGAAAGGCCACAAAAGCTTCAACTTGAAGAATGGAATGCATCTCCATGCTTAAATTTGTTAGAAGGAGGAAAGTCCCAGGTGGCAGGGGAGACTTGCTCTTCAGTGGAATGACGTCTGCTGGTTTTTTCTGCTTTGTGTACTTACAGACACTATGCTCAGCAAGACCTTCCTGCCTGGGTTGATGAAGGTGATTGTGTGTGCCATCTAGTACTGGGCACAAGCATTTGAATCTTTCATGACACTGAAGGCAGAGTGGCACAGTGCTTCCAAGTATGGAGAAATCACTGATGTAATGAATATTTGTAGCTGCAGGGGGCAAAAGTCTGTCTCGCTGCTGAGCACCTGCTCTTTAGGTGACTTGATCATACCGAAGTCTGGGACTTGTTCAGAGGGAACTTGCACACATAGCAGAGGTCACAGTTCAAGGTAGGTTTGGAGTTCAGGGATCTACTTTTCCTTATTTGAAGTATATGGCCCCTGACCTCAGCATAGCCTTCTCTTGTGCTTTCTTTCCTTAAACTTCCAGGAACACAGGAGGCACTTCTATTCATATGTAGATATCTGCATCTGAGCTGCTGTAGCCTGACACTGTGTGTACTCTCTCCGTAGTCATCAGAAAGAAATAGGCACTGTTGGAGGTGGCAATTGCTGAACCATCAACAGAAGTATTCTGAAATTCAGTGCTCTTTAATCACACTGACCAGGATTTTCCTGGGATGGGTGCTGTGGAGGTTGGGGTCTTCAACCTCCTTGTATCCATACTCTCCTCCTGCTGCTGGAATACAGCAGCTCTGTGGATTCTACCACCCATCTCTCCAGGGAAAAGGCCAGGAAGGGGAATACCAGCACTCTATCCCTGGGCAGTGTGGTCTGCTCAGAGGGAAACCAACAGCTAGTATCAGGCTTCTGAGAAACTTAAATGATCAAGCATCAACACTGTTTAATTGCCACTGAGTTGCTGATGCCACATAGTATCATGCCAGTCTGGAGTCAATGAGTTTATCATGGTGTTCATACATTGGCCATGACCAGGCAGAAGGTGTAAGCTGTAGTTACTGAGACAAAGTGGTTTGCTGTGAAAGAAACCCAGTAAACCAGTAAGGTCTGCTGTGCATCCTAAAATGAGTTCCCAAGTGGAGTAATCTTGGAGTCTGCAGTTTTCCTTTGTGATCAGTGCCTGGTGGCAAGGGCATTGATGCAGTTGACTGCCATGAGGAGGGCAGATGTCCTTACCCTTTTCTAACTTAATTTCCTCTAACTGTATGTGAAAGTCTTTGATTACCATGACTAAATGCCTAACATTTTCTCTAGTGCTTTAAGGGAGCATTTCCAAAGTGTCTGTCAAGTTTAAGAGCCTACTTATAAAAGCCAGTGGTAACTTGCTTAAGTGATTTGGTGGGGGATTTGTCTTCACTGTTTATTTGTTCCTCAGGCTGCACTTTATCCACATAGGTCTTTTTTTTTTTTTTTTTAATTCGAAGAAAGTTGCATTTCCAGGAGTTGTACTCTTCTGGTATTGAGTATTCAGCAAATGAGTCTGCTGTGTCCAGACTTGCTGCCATTTGAGGCTTATCGATGGATGTCTGTGCCTGCAGCAGTGTGCCCCAGAGGGATTCCCAACACCAATCAAGCTGCAGGTTCAAGATTGCCTCTTGCCTGGATTGTTTTATCCACTTATAGAAGCTCTTCTTTCTCAAGAAAAGCTATGATAATCAAGATATCCAAACATTTACTAATTTTTTGTGTCTAACCTTTTTTTATTCTGTGAGAGGAATTTTACATCTGCAGTCTCCAAGGCTGGCACCACGTGGAAGCAGACTGGAACCCTTGGAAAGAGGGTCTGGGGCACCCCCAAAATACTGCATCTTGGAAAAACTGAAATCCTCAAATAACTTAAATGAGCTTTGACCAGTAAAACTAGTGAAACAGTTTCCAGTGGACTTGGTTTCCCCACTGACTCTACTGTTGTATTTATGACTGCAGTGTCTGTTCATCCATTATTGTGCACATAAGGTCCACATAGGCATATAGAAATAAAACTCTCCATTAGTTTTTTTCCTGTGGTTACATTATGGATTCTTTTATGTCTGCTTGGGAGTGTGCTCCACACAACACTCTCTCAGCCAGCAGGGACCTTCCTAAATTCTCTCCCTTATCTAAGTCCTTGCTGTCACACAGCATGTGGAATAACTGCTTCTCCTTCCCTTTGCTATGTTGGCTTGGCGTCACTGGCAGGTTCCAGAGTTACCAAGCAATGACAGATAGAACATGTTCATATGAGTGGCCAAATTCCTTAGTTCTTATGTTGTTTTGTGGATATTCCCTTGTAGGCTTAGAAGCCCTTTGTAAATTTCCCTGTATGTATGATGAAAGCATTGCAATTTATAATGTTAGATTTAACGTTCTTACTGTGTTTGCTCAGACTGAAAGTAATTTCAATTTGATGGTCTTCTGTCAACAATCTGCTCCTAAGCGTGTAACTTTGGCATTAGATCAGACATTAATAATGTGGATATGTGGATATATGGATCGTAATGCAATGTTGGCAATGTTTGCTACTCTTCTGAATGTCTCCAGCTTTTTTTTTATGCATATAAATTGGATATTTTTGTGGGTTTTTTTCTGGGGCACATATGTTCCCTCTGATGCCAGTTTTCATGTTTATTATGAGTCGGCGTTAATCCTGATTTGTGGTCCCTCAGTTGCATAAAAAATGATGGTATCTTATTTTTAATTTGTTGCCTACCTCTGTTCATTCTGTCATTTGAGGCTTCCGGGTGTACCATTTGTGCATTTCTGTGGTACAGATCCTTGGAAATGACCCTGATATTAGGATAGGAGAGAAAAAAAAAAAAATCAGGTATTTCCTTCATTGTAGAAAATACACACTTCTAAAAATCTTCTAATACTTCATTATTTAAAAAATATATTTAAAGAGGTGGTTATTTAAATGTGTTTAACCAGAGTACTGACAGGTTTCTTCCTTTTAATGTTCCTTGGATCATATCCAGAGGGGGTGTGTTCTGCTGATATGTTTTTCAGACACAGTAGTGGCCCCATTTCATCACACAATTGCATGTGCTTGGGACAAAATCTGCTCTCAGAATTTAGTAAAGCCATTCCACATGCTTGGTTGAGCTATGGAGCTGTTATTGAAAAAAATAACGCAATAATGTAACATATAAATTATATTAAAAAAAAAAAATATTGAAAAAAATTAAGTGTGATTTGATATCTCATTTGCAGACAGTATGTTGTTGCACTGTGTTGGTAACTGTCTTAGATATTTACGGGTGAACACTTATATGTTTAAAGTGAAACCACCCAAAGTGAAAACCAAACCAACAAAACCAAAATAAAAAAGAGGTGAATCATCATCCTAATCTTTTGACAATACTGTACAGAAGTTGAGCTGTACTCTTCCCCTTATAAAATAATTTTGCATTATTTCCAAGTCTCACACTGAATTATGGAAGGAGAGTGGTTGTTGAAAACAGAAGATTTATTATGTGTCCTCTGTCCTTTGTAACTAGGGAATGGAAATACCATTCTGTTCTGTTGCTGCCTGTTACTACAACCCCAGGTATTCATGTAGAGTCCAGGGGAGAAATAGATACTCTTAGTATCTATTTATTGCTTAGTATCTCAAGGCTCTGTTGCCTGCAGAAGTTCCTGGTTCCTATAAGAATTCAGAACCCTAAGATTTGGGGTTTATTCAAGATAGTGAGGCTAATGAGGAGCAAATACCCAGCCCTCTGAAGAGAACTAGACATCTGTCTAGGATCCATAGTGTCCACCATATCTTAGAATTACGTGCTTAAGACAGGCTAATCTTTTGTTGTTTTGTTTTGTTTGTTTGTTGTGGGGTTTTTTTGGTTTTTTTTTGTTTGTTTGTTTGTTGGGGTTTTTTTTCATGAAATATGCTCTATGTACAGCTTTTTGTATGTAATACACTACCATTTCATAACTACTGGAGCTTCGGGTCCACAAGATGTGGCCCAGATGGATGGCCTGGGAGAGCAGAACACACAGACCTTCTTCTGTTATTTTCTGAAGGTCTCCCCAGAGCTTCCTCTCCCTGCCTGTAGTGAACAGCTTGCAGTAATCACCTAAAGAGCAGTGCTGAAGCCAAGACCTTTGTTAAAACTGAAGTTGAAAGGCATTGGAATAAGCGAATACTTGGATATTATGATATATTGCATCTTTTTATTTAGAAGAGTCTCTTTTGAACTTCATCTCTCAGATAAGGACTGACACAGACATAAAAAGAGACAGTCTCTTGTCATTTGTCTATGTGTGTATGCATATGTTTATTCAAACTTAGTTGTTCTAAGCATTAATTGTCTAAAAATGCAGAAGATTTTTTTACATTAAGTGGTGTTGCATAAGTGCAATATGGACTATACAGAAATATTTAAAGAACCAGCACAAGAGTAAATAATCACAGATTAATGCATTCACACGGTCCATGTATCGCTCTGCTATAGAATCCTTTTTTTATGTTCAGCAGGACAAAGACCTTGACTTTTTTTCTGCCAGCGGTCTCCTTCCCTCCTGTGCCAATGCAGTAAGGGAACAGCAAGTTTCAAAGGGGGAGTGTGGCTGAAAAACTCGGAACAGAAGGTGACAAGAGCAGGCTAAGCGGAGGACACTGAGGACTTCCAGTCAGCTCAGATATTCAGGGATATTTTCCACTGTCTGGCTAACCAGTCCCTTTGCCTCTGTATCAGGGCCGCTTGGCATGGTCCTGGCTCTGCTCCCTCTACCTGCCTTGCACTCTGGTTCTCTTCTCACTGCCCAGCCTGGCACCCAGTGGCATTCCCTCTAATGAAGCACTTCAGACATTTCCCTCCTGTGAGACATGCCTTTACTGTCTCTCCTTGGCTCTGGATGCTGTGTAATCCAAGCTGGCAGACCCCATGGGACTTCTGCTCTGCTGCTCACTTTCCTGCTGGGAAGCTCTCCCCAGGGCTTTCCTCCTTGTCAGCTGACCACTCTTCCCATGGCGATGGCTCTAAGGGTGTCATTTCTGAGACACTGGCTTCATTTAGTGAGGGAGGTACTGGAAAGGTACTGCCCAGATGGATAACTGTTCACACCTCTGTGTGGGGGACTCAGCATCACAACATTGGTGCAGGCTGTTCCATTCAGTTGTTTAGGGGGGTTGGTTTGTACCTTAAGTATGTGATCCTGTAAGATGAAGAGCTAAAGTTGTACCACTGCAGTAGATTGTTCCTGGTATAATCATGATGGTGACATTTTTCACCAGAGATGTTTGTTAAAATTAATTAAGGGTCAACAAAGTTGAGCAAAACAAGGGCAGAGAAAGTGTAAAGGCAAGTGTATGGCTTATTTTTTCTCCATAGCCTGAAAAATAATATGACTTATTTTTTCTCCATAGCCTGCAGTAATTTCTTGGTATCGTGTTTATCAGTAATTGTTCAGTAGCTGTGGATGGAGTTGATGAAGCCTGCAGAAGCTGGAGATGATCACAGCATGGGTGACTGGGAGTGTTACTGGAATTTTAGGAGGGAGCTAACTAATGTTCCCAGAGGCATAATTATTTCCTTTACAGGTTGCTGATTGGTGTGGACTAACAGTAGTCACATTTCTAATAGTACCTTAAATGCGTTAATTTTTTAAGGCATTAAATAACTAAATAACAGGGGGCATTGAAATTAAAGGCAAGTTAAATATGATGAAAATCCTTACTCATCTTTGAGGGTGACTGAGATTATTCTTTAATTTCCCTCTCTACACTGAAAGGTGAGACCTGTTCTATTGCCCCATGGAGACACAGGTGAGACCTCCCCGTTGAGATGAGCTGCTCAGGGCAGTATGGCAGGAGAGCTTCAAGGGTGGGATCGATTCATTTCCCATTCCCACAGTTTCTTCTATGGAAAAGGAGGTTGATTTTAAAACGAAATGTTTCTCTACTGACAAGAGAGAACAAAGATTTCTGGTTTAGTGGATCAGCACAAGGCATGTGTACAAATCTACCTCTATTGGTAGCTCAAATTTCCTGCTTGCACTGTGTTACTTGAGAGAAATTATTCTAGAGCAGAAATTTGCAACTGTAAAAAAAAGTAATATTTCATTATCCAGCTTCTTTATTAAAACTCAAACTATGTTCTTACAAACCCAAGTAAAATATGTATATTATTCTTCTGCAGTGATAAGCTGAGGAATAAAGAATATCTGCTTCAAGAGTTGCAAAGGCTGAGAAGCACGTCCTTTTCTCCCAGTATGAATGTATAGGAGAGAGCTTTGAATAGCATATGTATTTGCTGCTTTAAATATTTCATGCTGGCTCATGGAGAAGTGTGTGGAAGTTACATTTTAAATTAATATAACACTTGAAGAATGTTGTGTAGGTTATAAGCAAACCACAGCAATGCTAACACTTGCAGGAGATTTCATTTGATGCTCAGTGTACACTAATTCAGATTATCTCCACTGCTCTATAAGAGAGAGAAACATTCTCACAAGGAGAGATTTGTTGACCCTTCTTTGTAGACTAACCTGACAGCAAAACTCAGGGTAGGAAACAGGAATTCGTAATTCTGCTAGCCAGCTTGCAAACTAAAGGGTTATGCTTTTACAAGAGCAGTAGATCAGAAACAGATTTTTACGCTTCCTCTAAGTTATTTTATAAAGTGTCTTAGGTAGATTTGAAAAAATTTTAGAGAAAGACTTTTAGTGGCCTGCCAAGAGTCACCTTCCCAACAAGTCAAAGCACTGAGCTGGCAAGCCTAATGCTAATGAAATAGATTATTATGAAATCCTTCCACAGATACTGCATGGGTTGTTTAGGCTTTTTGACTGCCTGTGTGCGTCACTGTAATGAGAACTTGGCAGAGGGCCTGGCCTCTGTGACACCTTCAAGGATGTCATTGGAAAGCCCTGAGGTTTTGCGTCTTCCTTGAAAACAGTGCTGTGGGAAGTTCACATCTGCTTATGAGAGCAAAACTTAGTCTTCAGCCATTGCACAATTGTGCTAGGGTTTTTGTTCCAGAGGTTTGATCTTAAAGGTACTGGGAGGCTTACCCCTGCGTAATAAGTTCTTTTGTGATCTTGCCTCACTTGCTGGAAAGCCGAGCCAGAACACTTCCTTTGCTCTGTGCGCCACAGCTTCTTGTCAAACTGTTTTGACTGAAGGAGGTGTTATCAGCCTCAAATAGTCAAAATAACTAGTTCAGTTCCGGGAACTTCTTGTCAGAGGATTTGTGCCGCTGTCATTAAGAGTGTTATGGTCAAAACCAATTTGGACGTGTCTACCTGGTGCTCAGCATCCATGCATATGCCTGCAAATATTCATTACAAATGAACAGCCAGGCCATTAATTCCAGTGCTCAAGTGCAAATCTGAGGACATGCAATTAGTTGTTGCCTGAGAGTTTGTGTGAGTCACGTTGTACTGGTGTCCTGTCAGCCGATGGAGAGAAAAAAAGTTGCCTGTTAAAGAGTGTGTGGTGAGATGTCTTACCCCAGGGTATGGCCTTTCCCATGGCTTTGTTCCAGAGATAAAATACAGATAAATGCTCCCAAAAGCCTGGTGGTCTTAAGTATTCTCATGGTCTGTGCACAACACCGAGACCATTCACTGTGCGGGATGGAAAGCAGGAAAAAGATTGAAGAGCATTTTGCACTAACAGAGGTTACCAGGAGAGGAGCTCGGTGTGCTTTGCAAATGCCCCCTGCCAGGATGGGAAGGACAAAGAGATTGGTCTCAATACAGCCTCCTGCTCTCTCCCCTTTACCTCAGCACCTGTGGGCCAGGGTTTTGGAGGGTCCGTATGGGTGCTGGTAGGCACACATGTTGTATGAGCTTGGGACCGTGTTTGTCATCCTGAGGAGCAGAGGGATTGGCATGGCAGTGGAGCACTGTGGCTCTGACCTGTATGCTGCTTTCCAGTCTGCTCTTAGTGCAGCGGCAGCCCCTGCCAACACCTGCTCGGTTCTCTATTGATTTAAGCACATTGATATCTTTGGGTGGCAGGTCTTGCCAGCCTTCAGTGTTACTTGTTTTTCCAGCCTGCTGCTCGTAGTGGCATTACGTATTCTGTAAACAGTACAAACCACCTTAGCACACGGAGCAGCACAACTATTTGGGTACATTTAACTCACAAAAGATCAGAAATGGGAGGATATGTTGCTTTTCACTTATTTTTTCACTTAAGTGCTTCACTTAATGGACTTGCAGCTATTTTCTTTCTCCTCATCCACCAGCAGAGCTCCTCAGTCTTTGCCATCCTTGGAATGGCAAATACTTGTTTGGTCAGACTCTTCAAAAGTGTTCTTGTTCTTGCTCCCTCCAGACAGCTATTCCTATAAATGGTCCCCAATGTCTGGTAGCTTCTGACCATCAGCTTACTGCTTGGCTGCTCTTACCAGCACAAACCAGGCAAATTCCTTATCTCTGCAGGAGCATCTGATGGAGCCAGCTTAAGGCTTTGTTTCTACGTTTGAACAATTTTAAATTACTGAGCGTCAGAAATAAATAAGCTCAATGCAATCAGAAATGCCCTTGCAGAGGCTAAGAAACTCTAGATCTAGGTGGCTTAGAAGAATGAAAAAGAAATAAAAATATTTATTTGGTTGCTAGGATGTCTGTTTATCACTGAGATCAATGTGGTTTGGGGTTTTTCTTTTTATTTAGGTGTGTGACTTATTATGGTTAGAGCATTGTTACAGTGTCTTCTGACAACAGATTTAAATAAATGAGTTGACTAGCATTTGCATATCACATTTGATGTGAAATTTTGGTCTGAAGTGTAGATTAGCACAGGATTTTACTTTTTCTGCAAGGAAAAATAGTGAAGAGAGTTAGTGATAGCAATTCATGGTTGTTCTTTATTGAAAATACTCTTAAGTGGCATTTACTGGGACATTTGACCCTGGAATATATTCTCTTTGCACAGAAACACTTTGCGTCTTGTTCAGCTGAGAAATTAAAGGCAGATATTTTCCTGCTAGCATTACAGCCCTGGGGTGGGGGCTTTATCATCACAGAGGGAAATATATGTCTGGTTCTTTGTCTTCTGCTTTTTGTGACAAAGGAATTCCCATTTGAAATGCTCTGCTCTGTTCAAGCCCCCTCTGAGCCTCTGGGTTAGCAGCAGTCAGTCTTTGCAGTGTCCTGACGTCATCCAGTGTATGCATAAGCTCTGCTATTGTCTTACGGAGAGCAGGGGCTGGGGATTGCAGTATCTGGTGGCTGATACCTCTTTATGCCTGCCAGTATCACGGAAAGCACGCTGGCCTGCCCTTATCTCTTGGATTTAAAACAGAAGCTCCTGCTTTTTGCTTCCTGAAGAAGGACCTTTGCTGCAGTTGCAAGGAAAAGCTGTCTGCGGTGTGGAGCAGAGGAAGGGAGAGGAGGAGAGAAGGAGAATCTGGCAGCTTGGATAGCCTGGACTGCATTGTCTGGCTTCATGACCCCTGCTGTGTAGCAGTCTCATCCCTACTCTCATACAGTCCCTCTGTCTTCAACTCTTTTTTTTTTTTTTTTTTTTCTTCTTTCCTTTTTAAAATAGCAGCATCTGGGGCCAGCCATGTTTGGCACTGAATCTTCATGTAAGTAAATGCATCCCACTTACATCCTTTTTCTGTTGAGAATAGGGCTTGTTTTATCCTTGCTGTACCCACTGCACTTGCGTTCCCTTTGCGGGAGGTTGTTGGTGAAAAGCTGAGGTCCTCGCTTGTTTACAGGGGACGAAAGATGCCGGAGGAGAAGCATCTCCCTCCTAACTATGGGTGCATCCTCGATGCCGACAGCAAAGCAGCATAGGGCTGTCAGCACTGCTGAATTCAGGCCACTGAAAGATGGGGAGGGAAAAAAGGCAGTTTTGCTTGAATGTCTTAATTGATAAGATCACAACTGTCATTGATGGGGAGTTGCAAATGCTCTAATGAATGCGCTACTCGGTTGATATGTTTGGGGACTTGAATGCTGCAGCATTAGATGGGCGAGAGCTAGGGGAGAGTGATTTAATAAGCAGGAAAAGACTATTTGTCTCATTTGCTTCATTTTTGTTTCTGGGAAAAAGGCTTGCATGGGATCCCTTCTGTAACTGGGGAATCCAAAATTAAATTAGGTGGAATTCTAAACATCAAGTGAAAAATGCAAAATAATAGGATCATTTATTTGTCTCTGCCTAATCTTTGTGCTGGAAAATCTTAACAGAGGCGGTCTGCTCTACAATAGCAGTGCAGATGCATGTCATTGAAAGCAAGCCAGTTCTGCTTCACCAGGAACAACGGTTACCTACCTGGCAAATATGACCATGGAAGAAGGCTGGGGGTTTATGTATAAATACTGTTTCTAGTGACAGTGGTTATGTGGAGACCAGTCTGATCCAGTAATTATCGTGTGACTGAAAAACGGAAAGCAGTCAGTTTACACTGTATTTTGTGCACAAATAGTATTGCTTGTTGAAACCATCTTATCTGAATATGAAGCAGTGGCTTTTTTAGAGTGTTATAATGTGCAGTGGGGTGTAATGTCTCTGGGCTGTTGTTCTGGGACACGCTTTGCAGCTCAGCTCTTCCTGGGAAGTGACAAGAGTGTTGGGATACTGCCTTATCACATCCTCCCGGCTGTCAAACCCTCATGCTCCCAAAGGGTTAATCACTCCTTTGCCTGGCTCTGGCAGCTTCCCCCCCTTCTCTGCCACAACACCTGGTCAAGGTCACGCAGCATAAAAACAAAATTTGCCTTTAGATTTCTTTTGTTTGGGGGACTCATTTTTCATGCATGGTTGTAAACATGTTTGCAGTGTTGGGTCAGTGGAGCGTGAGTAGAGATGCCAAAGGTTGTAGCTGCATCTGTTTATACCCTGGCAGGTCTGTAAGCCCCAGCCTGTGTGTCTGTGGGGTCTGCCTCTGCAACATGCACATTCACGTGCTGTGAGATCAAATCAGCATGCTTGTCCTCTTGCAGAAAGTGCATATCATGAACTCGGAAAGTCAAAGTGTTCAGTCTGTTCATTTTTGCAGTCCTATCTTGTTTTACGAGGTGCATTAATAAATCGCTTGCTTCTCACATCAGGCTTCTGGCTACAGGCACTGGGTTGTACCACCAGCAGCAGTGGCTGCTTTTGTTTCCATGGTTCTCACTATTTAGAGCAGAGAGATAGGAGCTTCCCAAGCAGCTACTACTTGTTTCCCAGAAGGATGTAGCAGCAGTGTTATTTGCCATTAAGAAGAGGGTTAAACGCAGTGTGACTAGTTGCCATCGATCCAAGCAGAGGCCGTGGCCAGTCCCTGCCTGCACTCACAAAGATGGAAGGCAGCATGGTGGCCTCGTCTTTGTTCAGACCCCCTCCCCTGTGCCTCTGCTCAGGCCTGGACCTTGTACCTGAGGGGCCATTTGGCACACTGGAGCTCTGCTTCAGGTTGGGACTGGCTGCCCTGTTGCTTTCTGTGGGCACTAGCAGAGGGGAGGAGAGTGGGGACTACTGGTGCCAGCACCTACTAACCTACCTGCACAGGCCAGGGCAGTCCTTGGGTAACCAAGTGCTGATGGAGGAAGGGTGAGTTTGCTTTCAAAGGCAGAAATTTGTACCCAAATTGATTGAACAAAAACACTGTTGCAGCAAGAGGGTTTTGGTCTTACCTCTCCTCCTTTATTCTTCCTATTGCCAAGCTGTCAACTGACAACAGTGTGACTAATTGTTACTATTTCTGGCTGGCTAGAACACAGAATAAACAAAACAAAAATAAAACAAGACGAAATAAAATAAAAATAACGTAAAAATATATAAATAACATTTAAAAAAATCCACATAATCTGATCCTTGAAAACACAACAGAAGCTATTTCTGCTGCTTTCCAAAAAGCATGAAAAGCGCAGATGACAATTTTTCTAATCCCGCTGTTTACACTTTGTATTTAGGCTTTTAGTTCTCTTTTCTCTGATTAAAAAAAAAGAAAACACAAAAAACCAACAAAACCACACACACACACAAAAATCCCTCAAAACAACACCACCACCAAAAAAACAGGTCAGAAGCAAATCCTAGTTTAGAACCTTTATTCTGTCACTGTTTGCAATGTCAAATTCAATCTTGTTCAGCTATCCTGGTTTTTCTGTTTGCTTTTTACAGCAGTGTGAGGGGCAGTACAAGGTAGTCTGAGGGCTGCTGTCTGCATATTGCCTGCTGGATGCATGGAAAAACAAAGAGCAGGCGCTGCTGGCCTGGATGGGGTGGGGGACAAGGCAGCAGGCGACATGCCAACAGCTGCCAGTGCTCGGCCGCATGACGGGTGAGGACAGAGAGAGCAAAGCAAAACCCTGAGGTGTCCGTGGGAAGCGTTGTGCTCCGGGAGGGTAGTTGCCACACGGTCATATGAGCTCAGAATTTACCATCGGCCATGTGCCCTTATAATCCCCAAGGAAAAACGGACAGGCCAGAGACCCATCACCTTCGGTGCTCTTGTGCTGTGCTGCCGGGGAGGTGTCAGGGCTGTCTGCCCGGCGTGGGGGGGGCAGCTCTCTGTCCATGACATTGCTCCCCCTGAGCTGACAGGTTTATCTGCACGCTGTAACTGTTTCACATTCTGCAGGGGGTAAATAAAACTTGAATTGATAAAGCATCAGGTTGAGAATGAAGCATCTCTGAAGATGAAATGATTTTGCAGTGCTGCACTGAAGTGTGGAAGTGGGGGGTTCAGAGCAAGTGACAAGCTGGTCCCTGCAAGGACAGCTTTGGTTCAGGGAGAAGAGACAGCTCTCAGCCTGGGGAAATAATCAGCAAACAATCCCTTGTCTAACTCATAATACTGGCACTTGCAGGTTTACAGGAAAGACTACAACAGGCACAAATTAAATGAAAATGTGAGAGCAGCCACAGTTGGTGGGGCTCAACAATGCTGAGGGAGGTCAGGGTGATGGAGCTCCACCAGCTGTGTAATGGGAAGAAATGGGTCAGGGTGTAGTTTAGAGTCTATAAAATGAGCAAAGAGCCTCTCTAAGAGCTCTTTCAAGTTTGATGAATGTACACCATGTATGGGTCAGATACCCCAGACAGAGTAACTTGGTAGGGAGCTGTGGGGAGGGAATTGCACACTTGTGTACACTGCTTGGCCCAGTGCTGTTAAAGGGACCCAGATGCATGGTGTGCAAGTCTCAGGTGATGTTCTCAGTACTGCTGCATGCTGGGGTATTTTAAACCTAGCAGCAACGCTAAACTGCAAGGGTTGTGTGGGAGGTTGTCTGGGAGTTGCTCTTCCAGCTTGGGCTGTGCAGGGAGACGCTCATGGTGGTAGATCAGTAGCTGTACTCTGGAAGGTGGAGATACTCTGGACCAAAAGAGAGCCGACCAAAGAGCAGGAAAAATGCAAAACCAAAAGGCAAGTGGAGCTTTATTTTCATTGTGAAGCCAGTGCTGGAATGATGCTCTCCCCAGGGAGGCTGGGGTGTGCTATAGAGAAGGGAAAACCTTGCCCACTTCAGGGAGAGGTGCTGTGCATGTCCCAGGATTGCTGTACTGTCTTCTCATCTGTCTGTTCAGAAAGTGCTTTTGTTCCTGGGCACTTTTTTTCCCAAAACTCTCTTCCAGAGAGAATGCAATAAATGGGAAAGGTTGCACCAGTGTAATTGGTTTTATGTCATCAGAAAAGTAGGCATACAAAACTCTACAACAGCAGCCAGCAGTGGAGAAATGAGATATCTTGGCATCAGATTTTAAGAGCAAGGACAATTTCATAGGCATGGGTGCTGCTGTCCTGGGCCAGTGTGCCTGCTTCCTCCTTTTCCCAGTACCTTATTCACCCACTCACCTGTGTGAGAGCCAGCCAAAACCTCCCCACTTTGGCAGATGGTCAGTTTTGAGCGTGTTGGCTCCCCCAGGCTGGTTCATGGGATGATAAATGAGCAGCAGCACAGCTATTGAAACTCTGGTGGGATGGCAGCCTTGGTGAGAGTGGGATTCACTGAACAAGATGATGACCAAAATGCTCATTTTTTGAGCATAAATAGCCCACTTCTGTCCTGAATTTCCAAGACCAGTAATAACAGTAAGTACAGGTACCTGTAATCAGATGACAGCAACAATTTCACTGTAATGCTATGCTGGTTTCTCAGGCAACTATACGTCAAAAATGAGCTTAGAGGAACATACTAGAAGCTGTAACTTTATAACCAATATATTGGGCTGCTGAGGTTCCTGCTGTTCCCCATAGAGTCAGGATTATTGAACGAATTGCAGAAGGTAAAAAAGAACCTTGGCTACTGCAACGTCAAATAAAAGAATAAACCTGCATTTTTGATTTGCAATTTTGAGATTGTACCAGTAATAAACTTGACAAATTCAGTAGTGAAACTTCAAGATATTTTGAGGGAAAAAGTTGTCTCACCTCCTACTTCACAGTAGATATGGAAGATTGACAGACTGTTTTTATTGTTGCTTTTAAAAAATTTCAAATGTAAGAGAGGGTTCTGCAGACTCCTTTGGCTATATTACTTTGTTAAATGACTGAGGTGACATCTCCAAAGGACTTGACTGTATGCATGCTCAGGACAGGGGTTCAGCCCTCCTGCTCAGACAGCACCAATGACATTTTGAATCCATTGTGTTGAGCTGTTGGACAGTTTAAGTACACCCTACCCTGTCTTCCTCCACAAAGAAAAAGTGAATGAAGACACCTCACAGAGTTGGTTTGATTCATGCATTTGACAGTTTTAGACAATTTGGCCTTGCAGCCCTGGATCACCTTTCCTATCTCGTTGGGTTAGTGGTTGTGAGGATCTGATGTAAAATTACTGAATACATTGCTAGTCTCTGGTGTCTGTGCATCTACCATGAGCTTCTGAAATGGGGAAGAAATCTCAATGTGCATTCAGTGAATAGGGTAACCTTTTTTTTTTTTACCCAGATTGTCAGATTCGTTGGTCTTTGCCATAGCTAACAGCATGAGCTATAATTAGTGGAGGTGTCTTTTATTAAAAGAGGACAAAAGATCTTTCTGATTTAAAACAAAAATATTAATAGAATAATATAGGTTGGAAGAATCAGCCTCTGCCTTGAAGTGGGGCCTGTCTCTTGAGTTAGAGCCAGTCAAAGATACCATCTCAATCCATCTGCATGTTTGCAAAATGGTACGAGATCAAAACAAGGTTCAGCTTTGACCAGATTAATTTAAAGGACCAGAAATAGGGATAAATCTTTATGCTCAAGGGTGACTGGAACATTATTAGAATCCCTTTGGGCTATGTAATCCTGATAGAAAGTGCAGTACATGCAGAGAGGACTGTGTCGTACAGTTTGAGCTGGGGTAGAAGCAGTAGAGTTTATGTAATTTGGTGGTAATTGATGGATATGCCCATCAAAAAAACCCTTATTTGAAGAACAATCTAAGTTGTCTCCTTTCATTTTTTTATCCCTGAAACACCTGGAAAAGATCTGTAAAGTGCTACAAAAAAAGCATATGGTATTCAGGACTATACAGTATTCCAGGCTTTAAGATTAATGGATATTTTTCCTCTTTGGTGAAAATACTAATGTAAAATCTCTGTTTAGATCCTTTCATATGAAGGTCACTGTCTATAATGAGAGATTACAGACTCTGATCTGAATCTACAGATGCTGAGGCTCTATATTAGGGAAATAAGCTGTACAGCTACAGAGAAAAACAACTTGCTACCCAAAATCCAGTGCAGCTCAGTGGAAAATTGGATGGTTTTGCCCTGTGTTATAAAGGTGAAGCTTGTGCTAAGAGTATTAAGCTTAAGATTGCTCAGAAACCAGAAGAGCAAGTGAACCCATCTTCTACCTAGACCAGGAAACCTGCTATTGCTTCCCAACATCAGATGAAAAGTGTTTTAAGAGTTCATTTGGACATGGCATCCTAAGTTTTACCTAGTATTTTGAGCAGTACATGGAAAGTAGGAGAGAATTGTTGTGAAAATACAAGGCAGTGTTACAAAGTGAAAGTCTGGTATATTTGATCTCTTGAGAAATCTAGTGGCTGGGAAGATCTTTCCTCAGTGCAGTGAAACAAAGGATGCCGAGGTGATGCAGAAAGCATGCTCAAGTAACATTTCAACCTAAAGCAGGAGCCTAAGGTGAAAATGGTACAAAGTTGGTGAGCTTTCAAGAGCAAGTGTATGTAAATGCTGGCTTACATTTTACTACTAGGAATTAGTTTTAGAGATTATGGTCTTGATTCTGATGGGTTGTATTTGTTCAAGTGCAGCAAAAGGAAAGTATACTCAATTACATGTTTTAAAAGTTCCTTGATGGGAGCGGAATAAAGAAATCAGATATTTTCACTTCTTGTGTTTACTGCATTTTAAGAACTCATGTGATGAGGACACCACTAAAAAGCAGATTCTGGGGGGAAGGGCAAGTATTACAACTCCATGGAGCTCAGAAAATGGCAGCTGACTCCACTTGTAAGATCTCTGCTACAAGAAAAGGAAAAACTGCTGTAAGAAGATAGCATCCCAAGATGAACCTCAACTGCACAAATCACTGGATTACCAATACTTAATATGAATCATCACTCTGAACTGACTTAGCACAAGGAAAATACTGCTGGTTGCAAATACTTTAAAAAAAAGAAAAGAAAAAAAAAAGAAAACAGGAAAAGCACTGTAATTAGCAGTACTGAAATACACTAAAAGTTATATTTAACATCAAGAAAAGACCTGAATGTGGAAAATATTAGCATCACTAACCTTTTTAGCTGCCAACTACATCCCTTACTGGCATTAGTGAGGTCTTTCTAGGACTGTCACAGTGGCAGTATATTTTGCCACTGTATCTGCAGAGGGGTAATAACCAGTCATTCAAGCCATCCATCTCAAGCTTTGATTTAAATTATCAAAGGCAATACAGCAAATAAGAAGTGTCAAATTAGCCAGTAAAGAAACATGCCAAATTGCATGTGAAGTTCTCATACTGTACTTTATCATACATAAGGTCATGAGCCCAAACAGTACAGCTAAAAAGACCTGGAGATTTAATGTACAGTGAGTGGAGGCAGAAGTCTGCTAGAGGGTTAATTAAATGGGGGAAAGTGTTCCACCAGCTCAGCAGCATATATCAGCCTGGCTGTTCTTTGTGTCCTCTGCTGCTTGTGTGGTCCACAGTCGTAACTCCAGATAAGTTGTTATTATTATGTACAGAGTGAAGAAGGTGATAAGCAGGCTGCCTGTGCAGATGGCTGGAGAAAAGCTCCAAATGGTGGAAATGAGCAGCCAGATAAAAAGCAGTAGGATCTGAGCTGTAAGTGGCACGTTCAAGAGTGGAGGTTCCTCCAAGAAACCATCCAAAGGTGAGAGGCCTAATCCTTGAACTGGAGGATATGGTGTCCCTTGTCACAGGACAGAAGAGAAAGGTTCTGTGGCAGGGGAGCGGATTCCTCTATGACTGCAACCTGCTAATGATGCTCCTGAGGCTTCATCTGGAATGTTATGGTAGCACAAGGACATGGCAGTGAGATGAAGGAATTCTCAAGTGTGTTAAAAATGACATTCTGCCTCACAGTTGCCACACTCTAGTGGGACTACTGGGTGTTGTGCCAGCCCATAAGGATACCAGCAGCTACAATGAGCAAGAGATTAAGTTGCCTACCCAGGATAAAGCACTGGTGGTCTGTCACAGCAGAGAGGGGTCTTTCAAAGAATGGGCATTCAAAAACCTTTACACAGGACCTTTTCTAGAGTTACCTTCATAGGTATCAATATTTTCTCACTAAGCCAGGATACACGTGGACGCCATTGAAGGTGGCATTGCTGCGGGCAGCGTGCGCCACAGCCTGCAGTGACCGTCTGGATGCAGATAGACATCAGCTTGGTGCCCAGGGGCATGGCATGTATGCTAATGACTTAGAGTCTCTGCAGGTCTTGGCTGCATGTCAGAGAGGAATGAAGCTGTAGATTTAAAATTAGTGCCCTGTACTGCAGGAGTTCAGTCAACTACGTGCCTGGCATTTAGTTAGTTTCTGTCTTGTTTGTGTGTCTACAGTGACATTCAAGTAATTCTTCTGTAAAATACAGAGAAATATACAGAGTTATGCAAAAAGACAAGAAGAAAAGGCTCATGTTTGGACTTGCCATCCTTAATAGTATCCCCTTAAACAGAGAGGCTTCCCTGAGGGAACAGAGCAATGTGACTCTCTAATCTGGAACGTCACTGGAGAGCAAGGCACTGCGGGCAGCAGCTGCTGCCTGCAGTCTGGCAGTAAATAAGCAGCGTCTGCATTTTCAGTTATTCCCCTTTAGTTCACTGATTTGTGTGTACTCCAAATCTGGTGTGGTTTACACTAGGAAGAAGGAGGTGTCTGTTTTTGAACAATCTATGGATGAAGCAGTTAAAAAAAAAAAATCCCGGTTTTTATTTATGCATGTAATATGTGTGTGTATTTTTATTTTATTTTGGTTTTTTTTAATCTTTTTACTTCAGCAGCTCTTTTGAGTTAAAACTATAACTGCCTTGCTTTTACTAGAATTGTAAAACAGAGTAGCTGACCAAAGTTAAAGCAGGTTTTTCCTAGTGAAAGAAGGGCCTGAAGTTGTCTCCCTATAATAGTGTTGATGTGAAGCTGTGGTCTTGCTATTTCTCTCCAGGAAGTTCAGTACCATGGCAGGTAGTAACTCTTGCTGTTCCTGTGTTTGGTTGAGTCCAAACGTTTACTTATATCTGGAAATGGGACTACCCTCTTATCTCCAGAAGTATTGCAGACATACTGACAGAAGAGGGTGAAGATCTATCGCGAGTGGCATGAGTGAGCCTGCATTGAAGCTGGCTTGTTTGCTGCTCTATGCACAGGTAACAGAGGATTATGGTGTCAACAGAGGAATTATGATGACAAGTTGGCTTTCAGTAACTAGAATATAATTTTAGAAGATCAGCTGCTGGAGGTTATGGCTTAATTTGTTGGTTTAGTTGTCTTTTTCTTTTTTTTTTTTTTTAAATGACTATAATCTGTCTATTTTTATATTCTGTCTAATCTGTTTTTATTTCAAAAGTCCTACATTTCATTTGTTTTGATTTGTTGCAAGAAGAATGGAGTGCTAGCTATGAGCAAAAGTAGAGGTAACTTGCTTTTTCCAAGGCAAAACATGGCCTTCATAAACTGAAGTTTTATTTGATTGCTTCTGTGCAAGAGATTTCATACCAGCTAGTGCAGTATGCTAACGTCTAAATGAAACTCAAGTTTTCTTATGGTACAAGTTACTGCAATTGATTTTGAGTATTGGCTGTTTGCAGCTGGTCACCTTTTCTTTGGGAACAGCATAGCAAGGTGGTTTTGAGCAGTGAGAGACTTGTCCTGAATAGGTATTGAAAATCATTGTGCTGGGTTCTTAAAAGCTTAGGCTAATTGAGATCAGTCTTTTCTGTGATTACTCTTCTCAGAAATATTACGTGATCTCTTACACAGTTTGTCTGTATCTGTCTTTACTTAGGTCTAAATAAAACTGTGATTTTTTTAACAAGGTTCATGAAGATGGCACCAAAAAAAAAACCTACACAATTTCTCATTAGGATTAGATTGAGTTAACAATGTGTATCTTTAAGGGTAATTGAAATAAACTTTCTTAGGTTAAATAAGAATGTCCATGAACTACATTGTGTCAAAATAAGGGTGCAGGCAGCTAAAAGTGCTTAAAAGTAGTACTCATGTAAAAACGTCAACATAGTTTATTGGGTTTGGTTTTAATGTCTTTCATACACTTCTTGTAGTTCTCAGAAACTCAGAATAAAATATCACCTTGTTTGTTGTGCTCTCAGGTTTCTTAACAAGCATGAATGACCTTTGATAAAGGGTTTAAAGTTCACATCTGATGAACTACAGTTTCTAAGCATAACAAATGAATAACTTTGTTTTCTTTGATCTTGCTGCTGTGCAGTCAACCCTTTGGTAATGTATCCTCAAACCTAATGATATATATTTGGAGGATGCCAAGAAAATGGATACTAGTTAGTGTTAATTGCCTGACCTATAGATATGGCCATGCTTCTCTGAGATGGCCTATCATTCTGTAGTGGCTGCAACACTTCTGAGAGCACAAGGTGAGAAGGGCATTCTTAAATTTTTAAGGGTGTTATCTGTAATAGTCCAAGGTAGTATAAAAGTTACTCTTTAAACCAAACAGTTTACTGCTCATGTTATGTTTTGGATCTGAATACTAAACTTGAGTGGGCTTTAAAACTTGTGAGATTTTGAGAGAACCAGAAATTGAGCACAAAATGTATTTTGCGAGCTGTTGCAAAATCGAGTATGTGCTAGATGGCTGATCTGTGGGGACTGAAATAAGCTGAAGAAGAACAGTTGGAAATCTGAAGTTGAAGGTCATTCTTGAGCAACAAGAAAAACGAGGAGGTGTGATCTAGAAGAGAGAAGGAAGTCTGCAACATGGAAGATCCTGGAATAGTAAATTCTCAAATTGTGGAGGATTTGGTATGTTTGAGAGCTAAAATGTTACATGCCGAATAAGCACCCTGAGTATATATGTGTAAGAAAGGGATAGGATGAGAATAGCAGCAGGAGGAGCAAATGTGAACAGATTTGAAGGTGTAATGCTTAACCATTCCCACCCTTCCTTAAAGAAGATCTGCTGCCATTCTCATGAAATCAAGACTACCCTAATATGTAACATGGAAATGGTGGAAAATGCTGGAAGTGCTGTTGAAGTGATTCTAGTAAATGAGGCCATTTTAAAAATTAAAAGCATGTCATCAGTCTACCTTTGCTCCAATATCTGGATGAGAGAGGGTGGATGGCAGATAATTGGCCATACTACAGGTTGTCCTTTACTACTGTTTGCGCAAGAGTTTATCATGTCCCTGGACCCAGTTCCCTTTTTGCTGCTTGGGGTGGGAAAATTGGTCAGTGTCTTTAGGAGTGGGGTGGCAAAAATGCAACAACCAAGGTGATGCAGAGTTGAGGGGGTTGACACAAATGCTACTTTATTTCCAAATCTTTTCAGAGTTTGGAGTGGAGGCAGGATCCTTTTTCCTTCACTCACTTTCTGATGGCTGCTTTTGTGATTTCCTCTAGGTCTGTCAATCCTGACCATAGTCTGCTTTACTGAAAGCACCAATTAAGTAGCCAAGCATTTGCTCTTCCTCCCAGATGGTTCCCTCCTCAATACGGGAAGCAATCTGTGCTGTAACAAAACGGGCAGGAGCCCAAGCTGTAATCTTGTGCACAGATCAGTGCAGCCTGCCGTTGGAAGCTGAATTAATAGTGGGATGTGAGCTAACTGTGTAGTTAGGAGAGAGCAGAACAGGGGAGGGGTGGGAGTCAGAGAGAGGAGAAATGGCCTGATCCTGTTTTGTTTGAGCCTGCTTTGCTCCTAATCCTGCTAGCCATTCAGCCTTGATGGTACCAGTAAGCCTGAGTACCAGCTGTGCTTTCCCATGTTATATTCACCTCCTGTGAAAATGAGGCATTTCCATATAATTTGCATTTTATTTTCCTTTCTCATTCTCTAATGAACAAGTGAGTGCAGCAAACGCATTTGTGCCCTCCATAGTGATGCCTCCCCTCCTTTCAGCTGCATCTACTGTAAGATCCCTTTCAATCCGTTGCTTGCTTTAGAAGCAGAATCTTGTAGTTCAGAGAAAATAACTGAAAGTCTCTGATTATTGATGAGATCTCCTGCAGCTTCCAGCTGCTCTGTGGGCACTTCTGTTCATAACTCAGATTTCTGAGCATAGGCCTATTCACCTATTCAGCATCACCCATTATGGTCCCACAGAGATTTTCCTTCTGGAGAGCTTTCCCTTTACTCTGAAAAAATCTTGTCTTTTCAGAATATGTATTGGGAATTTACTGTAAGAGCTACCTCAGTTTTCTCTCTGTTTTTCAGAAGTCTAAAGATGACAGTGGAGAAAATCACTGAACATGGCACTGTTTCATGTACTTTATGATCACTTCTAACAGTGTTCCAAGTTCTCCCTGGAAGCTTAGTCTTTACAGTCCTCAGCTGCAAAAGGCATGATGCTCTCCTTTCTGTAACAGCCCATACAGCATGCCAGGTAGGTTGCCTGAGCATAAAAAGATGCAATGAATTAAGTAAATCTAAAAAAGGCCATTTCTCAATCTATGATGGACAGACCAGGTTTAGAGAGCTTGGTCTGCTGCAGAGAAGGCTTAACTAGGTCTCTAGCATGAACAAGTCAAAGTGTCTATAAGTAGCCAAAAGAAACGTATTCTCAATTAACAGAAAGGCATTAAATATTTTAAAAGTAGATATAAACTTGTTCAGAAGCTGGGACTTACTCTTTTTTTTATAGAATCCCTGAAACAGTAAGAAGTAAGACAAGCCAGTCCTCCTGTAGAAAGGAAGCAAACAGGCATCCTAGAAGGATTGATAAGACACATGGAGGACAGGGTGCTGATCAGAGACAGTGAGCATCACTGTAGTGGCTTTCTACAATGAAGTGACTGCATCAGTGGACAAGGGAAGAGCTGTGGATGTGATCTATCTGGACATCTGCAAAGCGTTTGACACTGTCCCCCACAACATTCTCCTTGTCAGGTTGGAGCGATATGGATGTGATGGGTGGACTGTTCAGTGGATAAGGAATTGGCTTATGGTTGCATCCAGAGGGAACAAGTCAATGGCTCTAAGTCCGGATGGAGAGCAGTGACAGATGCTGTCCCTCAGGGGTCTGTACTGGGACCAGTACTGTTTAATATTTTAATCTGTGTTACAGACAGCAGGATTGAGTGCACCATCAGTAAGTTTGCAGGTGACACCAAGCTGAGTGATGTAGTTGATATACCAGATAGAGGGGATGTCATCCAGAGAGACCTGGACAAGCTGGAGAGGTGGGCTCAGGTGAACCTCATGAGATTCAACAAGAACAAGTGCAGGGTCCTGCACCTGGGTCAGAACAATCCTCACTATCAATACAGGCTGGGGCATGAAATGAAAGAAAGCAGCTCTGTGGAAAAGGACTTGAAGGTTCTGGTGAACAAGAAGCTGGACATGATCCAACAATCTGCACTTGCAGCCCAGAAGGCCAATCACATCCTGGGCTGCATCAAGAGAAGTGTGGCCAGCAGATTGAGAGAAGTGATTCTGCCCTTCTACTCTGCTCTGGTGAGACCTCAGGAGGGGAAGGCTCTGGGGAGACTTAATGGAGCGGGGTTGGACTAGGTGAACTTTGGTGGTCCCTTTCAGCCCAAGGCATTCTATGATTCTATGATCTAGAGAAATCAGTTATTGTTATCTATGATGTGGCCTTCAGTTATTTGGCTTGGAGCAGTCTATCATATTTTTATCACGAACCTGTTGCTTTTTTATTTGTTGCTAGAGACTGACACCCAGCACTGCATGTTGTTTGGCTGATCTGGCTCCATGTAGTACACAGTGCATCTGAGACATCTGAGTTACTCATTTTGGCTGGTCTTCGGGCTCCAGCCATTGCTATGGGCACTCTGGTTTGTTTAGTTATAAATTAATGACATTTTATTGGAAATTGTTAGTGAATTATTTTGTTAAGCACCTGATTTTGAGAGGAGACATTTCATCAGGTCCTGTAAGATAGTTTTCTGCTCACTGGGACTTTCTGGTCTCTGAGTGGACTGACAAGGGCCTTTAACAGGTAAGGGAGAGAACTGGGTTCTTCAGCTACAGCTTTGCAGTTTCACCCCAATACCAATGCAGAATGCAGTGCTGCTTCCGTTTCCAGTCACTAATTCCATCTGCTTCGAGCAAGATTTAAAAGTCGTTTAGCAGCAAGTGCCTGAGGTGAGTGGAAGGCAGCTGCTGTGCTTGCAGAGCATCACTTTCTTAAAGCAATGACGGAATTGTATGTTGCCACTATTTATAACCCTATTTTTCATGTTCTTTATTTGTGTTTGTGGCAATTACTGGGTAAAAGAATAGGAGCACATATGTGTGCTCTTATGGTATGTAACAAAAATTGTATACACATGCAATGGTTATTCCATATATCTTGGATGTAATACAGAAGCTATCCTCTACCATTTTACATTACATCTTCCTTCAAGCAAAAGGTTAGCTGTCAGTTGTGGGTTTGGGGGTTTCTGCTGTCAGCTTTAGTGATGGGATATAAAGAGAGGAACTGAGTCATGAAATGTAGTAAATTTTGAACTGAAAAATGCAGTTTTAAATGTGGTAATTTCCCAAGCTAAGACATTTTAGTCATATTCCAATCAAATTTTAGTGCTGATGGTATGTTTCCTTTGCTGAATTCTACTTTGATTCTTAGTATCATTTGAGATTGAAGGAAAACAGTGGGCTTGTCTTCAATTTGATCCTATTATTTGAAGTAAAGCAGTGAATTACAGGAAGAACCCATTTCAGAATTGGATGATTGTTTTAAATCATTACTTTTTAACAATTCTTTTTCATTCCTTAATATTTCAGATGGGCATTAATGTGATACCAGTCTAGACTGACTACTTAGATTATAGTTTTTCATCACACTAAATTTAGGCAGAATCGTGGAAAACTTTGATGTTGGGAAACTGAGCCAAGGAAAAAGATGTATCTTCTGAATAAAAGTAATCAGGTGCCTCCTGAAAAGCCACTAATGAGGTAACAAATGCTTATCAAAGCATATAGTTAATTGCATCTTCTCCTGTGGATTGTAATACTGAGGCTGACCAGCTAGATTTATCCTTGAAATAATGTATGGCTGTCGCTGGCCTAGGCTGGGGTCATTTTGCCCCATTCACCTATGTGACCTGTAGGCCTGTGTGGGTGTTGTCCTCCTCCAGCAGCAGGATGCTCTGGAATAGGGATCCTACTACATGAAGTCTTGAAGTGTTACCCTTTAGCATTTTCTGTCATTTGCCCCAACCACATTTTTCTTTAGTCTTGAGCATTGTGCTTACACGATGGTTCTCATGGGTGAGAGTCTTCAATATCTGATTGTATTCAGAAGCAATACCACATTTTTAGTCTTTCTGATTGATTCAAGATGTGCTCCCAAATGTCCACGCTATATATATATATATTTGTACATTATATAGGTGCTTTTTAATAGTCATACTAACCCATTTTTATTGGTGGGTGATGCAGCTGAAGAATACAAGATATGAAGGGGCTGTTTGTCACCTACAAGCCATTTCAGATGCCCATAGGACACATTTTGCCTGGCCTTTGGCTGTTGGTCCCTGAAGGCATTTTGCCTGTGCCTTGTGTCAGTGCATCAGCTACTCTATGCATCTCAAACAGCTTTGGATGCACTTGCTTAAACAACCAAATCAAACTCTGTCATCAGAGGTTCTAATTTATGCAATCCTGAAGAGATCCAGTCATGTTAAGTAATGTGGGAATCTCAGATCCCTGAGTAACTGCAGGGTTTTTTGGATGCCTGTTTTTTTTGTTATTGTTGGTTTTTTGGGTTTTTTTTGTGGCTTTGTTTTGAGCAGTAGAGAGTAAAAGTTAGCATGATGATAAAGTTGGACTCTGGCAAGGCGCGCGTGTCGACTGCTGCCATGATTAACACTGGCTGCTCAGCAGTACGGGCTTGGGGAACATGCTGTACTCAAATATCTGGCTTAGAAATGCCCTCCACTTGCCATTTGCAAGCAGGGACAGACAGAAGACAAACATTTCTTCCCCTAAATATGGGACTTGTTATAGCTTAGTTGCTTGGCAATCCACTTGACTGTAAAATAAGCAGACTGTTAAGCAAGGCTACTGGTTTCCTTCCTTCTATGGTTTTGTGGGATGCTTGGTGCTCTTTGTACCATTACAACCTTTGCAACCATCTGTTTAACTGCAGTGGATGACAGGCACTGCTACCTCAGGTCTGGCTTTGGGGAGTTAGTGGGGAGGAAGTCACTGTGTTTTCAGGTGTTTCTCCTGTTGGTTTTGCCTGTCTGACACTGCATTTCGACTCCTACCACTTCCCTTTCTCCTTTTAAGCTTATGGGCAACATCTGTTGCTGCTGTCTATAATTACACTCAGAACTGAGAGAGGGGAGATGCTGAGCAGAGCAACTGCCTTTGCCTTCCCCGGAGGTATTCCAAGCCATGTATTAATATAACGACGCTTCTAGATTCCTTCATCATTTATTTCTTCCTGATCCAAAACAAATTATTCTCTCGCAATCCTGTATGGACTAAACTGTAACTCTGCCTTCTCCCTTGGTGAGGAAAAACAGAACTAGCTACTGTCAGGAAAAAAAAATGGTTTCCATATCAGATTATATTTATATAATATATAAATCTGAATATTTTTATATTTATTT
>JAOEGS010011057.1:0-14625 GCA_025447755.1 Corythornis vintsioides
AGGCCTCTGCTCCTGAGTCACTAATGACAGAACCAGGGCAATGGGCTGGAGCTGCAGCAGGGGAGGCTTAGATTGGAGATTGGGAAGAAATCCTTTATGGAGAGAGGTGAGGCCCTGGAACAGGCTGCATAGGGAGGTGGTGGAGTCACCATCCCTGGAGGCATTTAAGAAACAGCTGACATGGTGCTCCAGGACATGCTCTAAGAGCAGGGAGGCATGGAGGGGGTTACTTGTGTTTTTCAAGTGGTCAGGTATTTTTGGTTTTGTTGTTATATGTATGGTTGGACTTGATCTGGGAGGTCCTTTCCAACCAGGATTATTCTCTGATTCCTAACTACACTAATGGCTTGAAGGAGGGAGAGTGCTACCTCAAACTTCCCTGAACTCACAGGGCATGTAAACACTGCAATGAAATGAGCACCAAGCAGCTGGAAGCATTGCTTCATTTCCCATTTCCAGTGCTTGTGACATTCTTCTGGTGACAGTGCTATGGAATAATTCATGCCCCAGAGCTAGGCTATTTGATGAGTTCTAGATAACCTCAAGTGTTTGCTTTGTAGAGGTCTGATAGATCCCAAAAGGTTGCTATCTTGGGCACCTTTTGTATAGCACTGTGCTGCATGGATATAAATGCTGAACTGTTTCTATTGTTACCAAGTCCTAGGCAGCATGGAGACTTTCCCCTTACACTCACAGGCAAGAGAAGTAAACAGCAGCTGGATTTCTCCAGCTCTTCCTCATTGCCTTTGCTCTGTGTGCATTTATCTTGGGCACAGCTTGGTGCAAATGGTTTCTTGCCTCTATTTACTTGACCTCTGCAGTGCTGAGGCTGGCCTAGCAGACTAGGAGCTTGATTCTGTAATTAGTGCACATTGCATCATAGCTGCTGCTAACTTTAAATTGATGACTGATCACAGACCCTTCCCATGGGCCTAAACCTGTGGAAAACCTTGAAAGGCCAAATCTCACACTGAAAGAAATGGCTGCTTTTTTTGTGGATAAAAGTAGGAAAACCTCAGAAAATGCCAAGTTAGTGTGCAGGAGACAGTGAGGGATGAAAACAGGAGGTGCTCTCCACTCATTCATGCAAACACAAGACCACCTTTCTTGTCCTTACCTCTGGATGAGCTGTTTGAACAGACTGTAGGTTCGGTCCTGCAGAGCCTGTTTGTTTTTTGTGATGGGATCAGGCTCATAAGTGAATTTCTGTTCCAGCTCCTCAAGCTTTTTGAGCTGCTGCCGAACTTGCTGGAGACTTTCAGCAACAGTGGTGAACCTGCAAGGACACAGTGTTGTGGCTTTGAGAGTGGCTTTTGTGCTGTCATAATGCTGAGACATCAGCCAGGTGACTGCAGTGCACAGAGCACACTTACTGCTCACTGGCAGTGTGGTGAGGTAATAATCATTTAAAATGTAGTTATGCTGTGACAGAATTAAGATGCATAATATAAACAGCACATTCCACAGACCTGGTGTGCCTTCATAACACTTCAAGTTCCAATAGAGTCCTTAGCTAAAGACTTACCAGCTCTGTAGCTGGTCAAGACAGGCGTTGGGTGGGCCACCAATGCATGCAGTCTGTTGCCTGTGTTTCCACTCCACCAGCTCCTCATTAATAAGAGCAGTCTGTGTATGCTCTGTGGTTTTCAGCAGCTGCACTATCTTGTTTACCACTTCCTACAGAGAATATTTAAATACCCTGTTTATTAAAAATACTTGATACAGGAAAACTAAGTACTGCTTTAGCTATATGCTGTCTGTCTTGAAAAACTCTGTAAGGGCCTCAAAGTAACTGTTTCTGGGAATAGAGGGTGTTTTCTAAAACCCCTCTTTTTAGCTGTAGTGTTTGCTAGTGCAGAAACAAGAACCAGTGTACACTGTGTCACTACATGCTAAATAGTCAGTGTATGTCCCAAGTGTGTATCTGGGCTCACCCAGTGCTTGCTTAGACTTGAATACTGCAATGAGTGTAAACACATTTCACTCTAATATAGCTGTAAATCTTAAAATCAGTTTTTTTCCTCAAGAGTGTGACTACTGACTTGACCCTCTTCCCTCCTTCTGTTCTAGCTTTACCTGACAGGCTGATAAAAGCTGCTAGAAGACAAATATAATTGCTTACAGAGGTGCTAGATTATCAGTCAAGATGGAAAGAATGAAATCTTAATGGTTAGCACTAGATAACTTTTCTTAGTTTTGTCCATGCAAATGGATGGGTGTGCAACATGGATGGATGTGCAACGTGGATGGATGTGTGTATGTGCAAAATGAAGTGCTGTTGCCTTCTGAAAGAAAAGTGGAGTGCTACCTTTCTCTTGACATCAAGTGATAAGAACATCTTGTTGCGATTCAGCTGCTCTTTCTTGTATTCCTCCTGTGACACACCATTGGACTCGTGATCTGGGAAACAAGGCCAAAGTGTGAAGGTGAGGCTGCAGGAGTGCAACAGGTCATACCCTCCTAAGAACAGGGAAGTAAGGGTTGGGGGAAACACTGTGGGGAAGAGGTGACCTGCCTAGACAAGTCAAGTGTATCTTTAAAGCTTAAGGAAGGAAATATTTACTGCTCTCTAAACTGTTTTGATTCTTCCTTTCTCCTCCTGGATTGACAGTGCACTTAAAGCACAAATGCAATGAAAAGCCTCTATCCCAGTGAAGTAATGGAGATGTGAGTTTACTTGTTTTTTTTTAGAGCAAGAGCCTGATTTAAAATAATGTATTGTGTAAAGATCCACCCTGAGCAATTTGTTCTTACAATGACTTTTGACATGAATCATTCATATTGCTTAACCTGGCAACAGAGGTTAACAGATGAGAAGAGAGGAAGTTCACACCCTCCAGAGGGTAGCCCAAGCTGACATCCTACAGAGGAAACCAAATTACTGCCTCTGCTGCCTACTGACCTTAAGTTAGAGGTTCTGTCCACTTCATGGAAGCATTACCTGCCCCCAAGTACCAAGAGCAGAACTGTATCTCAGTGATTGCCTTGGTATCTTCTGAACATATCCCTCTTTTGAGAGACAGTCAACAGCCAATTTGCTTTAGAAAATAAAGTGTTTTCTAGAACAAAGTAGCTGAAAGAAGAGGTGGATCCTAAATAATAAACCAGTGGGCTACAGCTGCATGAGCTCAGTACCCAAGGGCCAACAAAACTTGAAGCAGGGAAGGCATTTGTAAAATACAAGACAGCAAAGAGAAGCTTGAACTGAGGAATTGTGTGGTTGAACAGTCACATAATCTACAGGATTTGCTGTCTAGTAGCAAAGGGATAGAAAGGAAAAAAGGAGTGCTGCAGTAAAAAAAAAGAGGTGCTCTCTCTCCTTGTAAGAACAGAGAGATGCAGAGAATGCATTTTCAGGACTTTAGATTTATAAAGGGGGGCCATTACCAATAAATTTGGCTGCTTATGGTTAGGTTTAGCAGGGTTTACTCTTACAAACTATAAGCAAGGACATATTTTATTGTAAAGTTACCTCTATTCTGCCAGGTTTTACACTTAAAGTCATACTCATCTTGCATATCTTCTAATGTCTTGATGTCTTGCTCCACATCCTGTAAAGCACAAAAGGAAAAGTGGCCACAATTATTCATTACTGTCATGTAAATGCATGACTGCTAATTAGGAACTGCCTGGCACCAGTCATTTACAGAGGTGAAGTCCAGTTTTACAGTAGTGCCTTTCCTGAAGCTCCCTACACCACCTTCTATTCACTCTCCCTCCTCAGCTAATTAAAATCTGGTAATTATAATATATGGCAAGACACTGAGGGCTTTTCCATAAGGTCACAAAATGTAGGGGATCCTAGGCTCCAGTGGGAAAACTTGGAACACCACACAGCATTTTAAACTTCTAAATTGCTTGGAGAAAAGGATTCTGTTGTGACAGTACATTAATAAACATCTTAATGGTAATCAGAATCTAGTTAACAAGATGGTCAGTCTGATTTCTTCCTCAGCTGCTAGTTTTTCAGATGGGTAAAATGGTTTTGTTGCTAAAATTCACTCAGAAGAAATCTGATTTTGCTAAAGCAGTCAAACCCCAATCTGTGTGATGGTGCTATTTACAGATAATCAGCTTCTATTTTCAGTCACTGGTGACAGAGTTGAAAACCAACCCATGACCTTATTTTTCCTTTTAGTTTTAGAAAGTCTTATTTTACACAGTGAAAGCTTTTTCAACACGTGTGAATCAACAATCAGCACTTTAAACAGTTACCCTGTACTTACCAGAACACTGTTTTTTACAGCCTTCACTTTGGCATCAAGCTCCCTCTGTTTGTCCAGCATCCCAATCATGGTGTTCTGTATGCTCCCCACTTCCATCTGAGGGAGGCAAGCAGAACAACCACAGAAGTCAAACCAGAGGAACCCAAAACAGTGAACTACTCTCTTTTTTTATTCATTTAACTTAGTGGCTTTTGTTAACAGCCTGATGAAGCATGGCTTGCCCTGAGAAATTATGCTAAGTTTTTATACTATCAAACTGAGTTCAGGTGAATTTGCAAGAAACAAAGGAGGAGTAAAAATGTCTGTTGTGTACTGATGCTGCTTTTTTTTTTAATCATAGCAATACAAAGCTATAAACACATACTGTTTTCTCTCCATTCTTTTCTTTGCTGCTCTTCATGTATCTTCTAAGTGTATTTAAAGAAAAAAAAAAACCCCAGGGTCAGTCTCTTCTACCATGCAGCAAGAAATAGGACAAGAGCAGACAGCTTCAAGTAGTGCCAGGGAAGATTTCAAGTGGACTTTAGGAAAAATTCTTCACTGAATGTGTTGTTAGGCTGCCCATGGAAGTGCTGCAGTCACTGGAGGTATTTAAAAGATGTCCCATGTTTAGGACATGGTTTAGTGGTGGACTCTGAAGTGCTGGGTTAACAGACCTGATGATCTTGAAAGGTCTTTTCCAACCTAAACAATTCTTTGTTACAGGGTGGAATGAGCTAAGGTAGATGTGTGTACAGGCAAGCAGGGTAACCTGGTATGCCATTTCTTCTGGGGTGTTTGAGTGCATCTTAGAGCTCTGTAGAGTTGCTCTGAAAGCTGACCTCACTCTTGTTCAGAAAGTTGATTGCATGAGGGAGAACTGCAGTAAATTGAAAGGCAATTTTGTTGTTCCACTCATTAACAGGACTATTAGTGTTAGAAACTTGCTGCTTCTCCACTGTGGGGCAGTCAGGTATGCACTGCTGCTCTGACTAATGCTTCAACCTCAGCCAGGGCCACCTAAACAACTTACCTGGGGAAACTGACAAAGATCCCCCCTATGCCAGACCACTGTGGCTATCTCAGCAGGCTCTTATTTGGAATTCTTCTTTGATTTTTATGATGTTTAGAGTTGTCCTTGCTCTGTGTTTTTTATTTTAAGCTTTGGCACATGGGAACTTTTGCCAGAAAGCAGAAGCAGGGTATGGTGGTGTACCTAGTGTGTGCCAACAGAAAACACAGGAGAACTCATTTCCCTTTTTGATGACCCAATGTATGCATCACACACTGGAAAGGCAGTTGTGAGTGTGTTGTGGGTGCTTTTTGCCAGAACAGAAACTGAACAGCAGTGCTGCAGCTACCAGGGCTCTGACAGTGGCATTTTTAGGGGAGCTGTGTTGGATACAGCTGCATTAGGCCCCTTGTTGAAAGCCTGTGTGCAAGAGTTCTCCCCACCCTGCCAACAACCAGTCCAAAACTTGCCCTAAAAAGGGAGTATTTCATTAGCAGAACTTAACATGCTTTGTGAGCCACCACCTGATGAATGCACTGTATCTAGCTCTATATTCTCCATGACTTTCCCAATTGCAGAATTATTTTTTTTTCTTATTTCAAAACAGTTCCTTGCAAATGAAACAATCAAGATTATGAAAAGTCAGAGAACAAATGAGGAAGAATGCAGCTTTACCTGTGGCTCAGAGGAAATAAATGGGCTTCATTTAGAAAAGTAAAAATAGAAATACTTGGAGATAACTGTGAAGGAGAATGATGCATCTTTTTTTTTTTTTTTCCCAGGGAGACAGTCCAGAGAAACACCAAAGCTAAACTGCTTAATATAAATTCCAGCATAAAATGCAGGAAAAAAAAAAAGCTAAAACCTTACTGGAGAAATAATTAATAAGCTGTAATAAAAATCTAACAAGCAGGTCAGGCTACACTACAAAATCATCTAGAGAACAGAATAGCTTTTGCAGCACTCAAGAAATACAAATTACTTCCTGGCCACTTCCCCTCCAGATGTTTCAGAGCACAAACAAGTCTCACTGACCAGCTGGCACATGCCAGTGTTCACTCTTCTGTCTGTATTAAAGTACTGTTGGGCAGAGGGGCCAGCCTGCTGCCCCTCCCAGTCTGCTTCCACTCCCTCTGACCCAAACAAGGGTAGATAAAACTGCAGCAAGACATTCCCAGACCAGTTACCTGATTTGACAACTGGGCACTGTTCAGTATTTTCCTCTCTTCTCTCAAACAGTTGTGGATGATCATTGCCATGTGTATTGGGTCTTCTTGGAAGTTATCCTGGCATTAGAGACAGTCTATTGTTAGTCACAACCATAATTTCTTGTGAAGTGAATGGCAAAGACTAGTGGTGAGTGTGTGAGAGCCTCAGGGCACACCCTGGTCGTGGCACACTGTAAGACCACAGGGAGCAAGACACCCCAAAAATGAGAGTGACAACTTGGAAGGTGGTTTTGGAGGGCAGTTGTTCTACTGAAGGGCAGTTCTACCTACTGAAGACAGGTCCAGCTCTTGCTCAGTGATGTAAAGGCCACCCACTAGCTGCTATTTATGAACACACAGTCCAGGCTGTGTGTACAAAGCTGAAACATGCCCTGCCTCACTTAGGATGGTGCTGCCCCAGGGGGTGCTGAGCAGTACCTGCCTTCTTGACTGGTCTTTCAGTGCTGATCTAGTTCCTACCAGCTAAGTACAGCCTGGCTGTGTTCTGCTCTCCTCAGAAAACAATTCCCTAGTCACTGACATGCTGGGGAGAAGCTAGGTGGGTGAGAAACAGCCTGTGGAGAAGGTAGCTTGATGGAAGATCCTTCAGCCACAGAGCTGTTCAGGGAGAAGGATTGACTAACAAAAGTCAAGTCCACTAAAGAGATGTTCTGCACTCAATGCTCTGGCCATTGTCTCTCTCTGTACCATGCACAGATGTGCTGCCTAGTGACATGTTCTTTGCTGTCAACTGTCTCCTCTGCAGCAGAAACTCATTAGGACACTGAGGAAAGTTGGCTGGGGAAGGAGTGGGGAAAGAGAAACTACAGTCTATAGTAGAGTCTATTTATATACAGTAAATACCTTTCAAGCAACAACCTTTTCCTAGTGCTCAGAAATGGTAGCTGTCCTGGTGACAAATCTAACCTTCTAACTAGGAAATTAAACCAAAATGGAGCCCAATTTAAAACCAAAATGAAACCAAAATATACCCCAGGCCTACCTGAAGGTTACGTTTGCTTTTCCTTATGTTGTGTTGCAGCAAGAAGTTGTTTTCTGTCAAGAACCTACTAAATTGATCATCAAGCTGAGACAGCAGGTCATGGAATAAGACTGTAGCAAAAGATACGTTGCTGGCTGCATGTTCCCTAGAATAATTGAAGGCATCCTTATGTTAAATATGAAGAAATCCATGCAGGAATAATTTTTTTAATCCCCAACTCCAGCTGTAGAATATGCAAGCAGTAAGAACTGCCTTCAAACACAAATACTGGAGTGTTAAGTTCACCCAGTAATTGTTTCCCCAGGATTCTTCCACTGCCTGCAACAGCAGATGAGAGAACAGTGCTCATCCCACACCCCAAAGGCCAATTTCTCTGCTTACCAATCCTGGTTTTCCAGCCACTGGGCCAGGTACTGCCTGATTTCCATAGGAAAGCTGTCATCATATAGCTGGTGAACTTGCTCCAAAAACTTGGAATCGAGTTGCTGTAGCTGATACCACTGAGTCATCCTGAGGAGAGAGGGAGGAGAAAACAAACATAAAATTGGTGTAAATGTTTAAGCAGTATTGGAACTGATCTGGTGCAAAGCAACTCATTGGAAGTTTTTGTGCAGAATGGCAAAATGGAAGGAGCAGAAAGGAAAAGTGTTTCTAGCAAATGAGCATGTGATTTTTGGGTGTAACAATTTTAGAAAGATAATCTTTAAAGCTGAATAGAACTCCTATGCTTGTTTGAATTAAAACCAGAAAATTGGAAGAATTACAAATTCAGACAGTGTGCTATTGCATAAAAATAACTCAAAGGTATACTGCTCTTCCCTATAAAAAACTTAAGTTGTTTTTTCTCCTTTTGAACTGTTTTTCACTGCAAATAGTGGGGGCTGTTGTGTCACCTTGCTTAGCAGGAGTACAGGAATGAGGATCTGTGTGTTTGATACCTGTACTCTGCAGGATTGAGATCCTGTATGTGTATTTTCACCCTTTGGTGGTGCAGATGTATTCCCCATTGCCTCGAGGTGGGGAAAAAAAGTGAGGGTGTAAAACCAAAGAAACCTCTAGAGGTCGATTTTTATTTTTTTTTTTCAAGTGTTATTTGTGTCCTCACTTGCCTACACTGGAAATAGTCACTTTAAATGGAGAGGTATTGCAGAGCTTTTCATTTTATTTATTTATTTTTTTCCTATATGCTTTAGTTCCCATGATCAGATTTCCAGGCTAAATTCAGTAATCTCTGCAGCAGGCACAGGTTCCTTAAAATGAACCAGTGTGACTGAAAGGAGCCAAGCTGTACAACATTTCTATGGCAGAGTGCTTGCATGTTCTGAGGGAGGGTCTCTGGCTGCAGACCAGTTCCCATCTCCTCAGTGGGCTGCAGGTTACCACCTCGTAGTGGAAATGGCAAGTGGGCATATGCCCAAGGGACAGCCCAGGCTGAGAACGTGGGGTGCTCGGGGGTGACTGTAGGTAATGCTGACTGGGAGTGTGCTGGAGTGGCACCGAGGCCACTCAGGTCCCTTAGAAGTGCCACGGGTGAGGAAAGAATGCATGAGGTAGGTTAGTCTGTTCTTTTTCCTTAGTTCTTAAACGAATATGTGCTCCCATCTTTCTGTGTCTTAAAGCAAGCAGATCAGGAAGGAAAGGACTTGGGAGCGGGAGGGCAGAGAACCATCCAAAGAGCTGGTTCCTGAGCTGGGGAGAGCAGTTCTCTGGGGGAGGGAAACAGACCTGCTCCCCCTCTTTTTGGGGGGAAGGTCAGAAACTTCTGAGGAGAAGGAAGACTAGAGACCAATCCTGGGACACAGGGCCCAGCCTTCCCGGGGCAAAGGCCGGGGACAAGCGCCCTACCGCCCGGGCCCGCGGACGGGGCTTTCCCGCCTCTTGTTCCCCCTACCCCCGGGGACAGGCAGCACCGCCGGCCCCGGCCGGCTCTTGCCGCGGCCGCTGGCCACTGCTTGGCCGCAGTTAGCCCACGGTCCCCCCGCCCCCCCGAGGAGGAGAGACGCTGACAGCCCAGCTCCGTGCGCGGGGAGGGCTGTTAAGAACAATCCGCTGCCCTGTCCCCCGCGGTACCCCCAATGCCGCCGGCACCGCGCCCCCTCCCCTTTTCTATTCCAGCAGCCGCACTTGCCCTCACCTCTCGGCTGGAGCTCCGGGAGCTTTTCCCGGTGAGCGATCCCGCAGCGGCCGCGCTCGCCGGCAACCCGCCGCCCTGGCCGAGCCGAGTGCGCAGACGCGGCGGCGGGGGCGGCCGCTGGCAGCCGGGAGCTGCCGCACCACCTGATTTCGGGGAAACGCGGTGGGTAACCAGAAAGGGCCGACTGAGGGGAAAGCGAAAGCAAAAGCTGCGGCCTCCCGGGTTCAGCATGGCCTCGCACGGCCCGGCCTGACCCGCCCCTGCCTGGGGTCGCGTCGGGGCTCGGCGTGGCGCCACCAACACTGTCCCGTTCCCCTCCCCCCCCGACCAGGCTCTCCCTCTTATCGTCAAGGTTTCTCAGGGTTGAAAGCAGTGGAGGTTAAAAGTAGTTGTGTGAGCAGCAGGAAGGGAGCCGCGGCTCATTCCCGAGAAGAAAATCTCCCCGTTTTCAGCTGCTGTGGGGACCCCCCCGTCTCAGCGGGCTGCGTTGCACGGGTGGGAGGGAGGAAGGCGGGCGAGTGCCACAGAGCATCGGCAAAGCTCGGTTGCCATTGTTAGTTTAGCAACAGCAACCCCGATTTCCATCCAAGTTATAGAAACTCTAATAACGTTTATAAATTATAGGCAGATGAGCGTTTCAATTGTTCCTGGCTTTTTATCAGCTGGGAATTTTCTTCCCAAACTCCTTTTGATTAAGAGGTTTTCCTTTTCTTGCCTATCTAGGTCTTGTGTTGTTCTTGTCTCGGGTATGAAATGTCAAGAGCGTAAGAAGGCAAGTCTAGGTGTTGCTGTGTGTCTCCAGAATAGTAGGATTGTTTTCAGTATCCTTTGCACTCCTCTCTCCTCAGATGGAGAAGATAGTCTGTGGAAGGAAGAAATAAATAGGTCTGTTTGGACAGCTTCATGGAAAAAAAGCTATACTAGAAGGTTAACTGCAAGTTTTTGTGTGGATTTTTTTCGTTTTGTTGTTGCTATGGGGGTTTTTTGTTTGTTTGTTTTTAATTGAAACCTTTACAGTGATGCAGCAACATGCAAAGCACAGAACAATCACACAAATATTTTTCCCCCCCTCTTATTTTTGTCTGCTGCTGCAAAACACAGTGAAAGCACAAACAGTTAGTAAAGATACTTAAAAGTAGGTGTTTTATTTCTTCTGCCAGTATTTGAAGCAGTCCCTTCAGAGTATTTCTTTCTTCTCTCCCACTCTCCTGGTCATTTTACTAGAGAACTCTAAGGATAGATGGCATAAGGATAACATTCTCACTGTTGTACTAGAAGGAAGCCTAAGCTTCATACATTTATCCTCTAGGAAATGACTAATGACTGCAGTGTTCTTTTAAAGCACCAAACTGATGATTTCAGCTAAATAAATGTTAAGCCTACACCTTACAAAACCTACTTCAAAATAGTAGTGTATAAACCTGATCCACAACTCTATTCAGCAATATGCATGGGGAGCAGGGAGGAAGGAGATGGAAGATTGATTCAGATGCCATCTCTGGATGTTTTTTGGCTACTTCTTAAGATGGTCAGGTGATCAGAAGCACAGGGTACCCCTCATCTTGTTTGCACTGATTGTAAGGCCAGGTTGGAATGAAAGGGCATGCAGCAGCTGATGTGAACTGCAGCAGTCTGCTGCTTCAGAAGCCTGTGTAGTTGAAGACTTGAGAGTACCAAAAAGAAGGAAAATCTATTTTTGTTGGAAAAAAAATCCACAGAAGCCCAGGTAACTTTAAGCAAAAAATCTGGTTTTATTCATGCTGGTCATATAAATTACAGATGTTACCAAACTATATACACACAATTGCTCTTCTTGGTTTGGGAAATTACTTATTTGTGATGCTTCCCAAGACAAAAATCACTTCTTATCTGGAAATTGCTTTAAATTGCTCAGATTGAAGACTGAGACATGGCTTGGCCATGACCCTCATGTTCAAAGAAATATCTCATTACTCTGTTTTCACTCCCTTGCCTTCAATAGCATGGAAAAAAGTGAGTTAAAAAGGGAGAAATGCAAGTAAAATCCATGTCTCACTGCTTCAAGGAGGTTATGTTTTTCATCCTAGATGTCTAAGTTGTACTTACTCAGGAAGATCATGAGGTGCAAGTGATCAAGTCTTTGTGTCTTAAGAACTTTGCATAAGTTGACCATGTCTTTTGCAGCCAAGAATTAAATCTTGAATGACCCTTCATACAGGAAATATATATATATATCTATGAAATATAGTGGCCTTGGGATCACCTGCTTATTATTGTGTTAACAGAGATTTTAGGGATATTATTGAGGAAAGCCAAACAAAAGCAAACAAACCCCACACTTAACTGTGTCTGGAATACAAAACCTGATCTTCTTTTCAAGGTCATTTGCCATTTATACAGAAACCAGTTGTTCTGCTTATTCAGTGGGTCTCTGACAGGCACGTTGCCATTCTGTCACTTGTTGCCTGGCACAAATTGCCCCGTGGGCAGCAAATGCTGCAGCTTGGCTTTTTTTACTCTACTTCTCAGTCTGTGTAGTTTGGTAGTAGCCAAACTCTGTCAGGATCAGGATTTTTCTTTGTAGACTGATAGACCTGGCTGTAGAATCTGAGTGCCTCAGACACACAGAAATTTACTTAGGTGTGTATTTGGTGAGCAGGTTAAGTTTTAACTAACCAGTGGCAAACTGGAGACAGACTTTTAGATGCCAAAAGTTTTCTGTCTCTGTTTCCTTTCTGGAACTCCCTTCTTTTCCCTGCCAGCCTTCCACAACTTTCTGCTGTGGCAGCAGGAAAAATCTATGCTGAAGGTAGTTCATTCTTGGAGAGAAAAACTAACCCTGGACACCTGTGGCACGTTTGAACTTGGATGGGAATCTTTGCTTTAAAACAGAAGCTGAAGCAGCAGTACACAAGAATGCCTAAACAAACTATTTAACACAGTAAATCCTATTTTCCCCAAACATGTTGATGTCTTTATCTTTATAGGTTGTTTTCAGAAGTAAAACATTCTGTTCTTATATTTCCATATTTACAGCAATTCTATGGATGTTAATTTTGCAAGTAATGCTTATCCCTGCTGACCCCCACAGAATTGAAATGACCTCCAAGCCAGGAAGCATTTGGTCTCTTATCAGTAAGGACAGCAATTCAGACTTGCAGGAGATTATTTGCAATCTCTAGAGAGGTTCCAGGTTTACATAGCACAGATAACAGCAAGGGACCCAACAATAACATAATTGTTTCTAGGAAATGTTGATTTACAAAGATGACCAAAACCCATAAAAAAAAGAAACAAATATCAAACCAACAAAAAATCTGCATCTTTAACCCACTCAGTGTTCACACAATCACTGTTTTTTCCAGCATGTGAACTTCAGTCAGTTGAATAAGGAGAACTCAGCTAGAAGAAAAGAAGGAAAACATTAGTCTCATAGCAGTTGTTGCTTTTCATGCTAAAATAATGTCAGATTAAACCTTCTCTGGCTCAAGGTAACTGCAGAGTTATTTTGAGAGTATCATACAAACTAGGAAGGAGCTGGGGATGGTGTTTCTAGTTCTTTACAGAATTCACTAGAAGCTGGGAATTTCTGCAATAAAAATCATCTCTATTTTCAATTGAACTTTTGTGGTTCTTGCAGCCTATGGATATGTATAGAGGGGTTCTTACTGGAATCTTGTTTTTCCCAGTGGATATGGGAATCTGGAGAAGGGGAGGAAATAGAAGGGAATTCAGTAAGTGTATCTTGCTGAGACTGAGTTACTAAATTGTAGGATATTTTGTCCTGCTGCAGATTTCACTCTTGTTCTTTGCATCTCACACAGTGCTTTTTTTTTTTATTGGCATCCCATGAAGAAAAAGTATGGTTTTAATAATGCAGATTGTCTGCTTACTGTACTTAGCTAGCTCCTCACCAAGGTAGACTCTTGTGTGAATTTGGCATGATAAAGAGAAAAAAAAAACCCTGTTTCCCTCATTTCCATTTAGTGAGGTAAAAAGAATGGAAAAAGGAAGGAATTATTTTAAAATCTTCCAAAACTCTTTCCTCCCTCAATTACCCTCAGAACTTGAAAACATTCCTAGTAAGACCCTCCAGAAATTCACCTAGCAGCAGTGGACCACTTCTCTTAAAAACACAACAGAATTGTATTTGACTCTCCCAATTAATCACCAAGCACATTCTTTTTGTGCAGTTATGACCCCAAAAGATGGTGATGGTCACAGCTCATTTGGAGGTTCTGGACAGAGCTGCTTTGGGAATTACTGTGCATGCTAAAAGAAACCAAAACCATCTGAAGCTTGGTGAGCAGCAAATGTGAAGCTGATTATTTATTGCTGAAACTCTGTGAAGTGTAAATGCTGGCATAGGTCACAAATACAGTTTAGAAGGTCAGAACTGTCTCCATATGTGTAAACCAGATAAAATAAAATGTGTGGGGACATGTCTTGGATTGGGTTTGTAGGTTTTAGTGCAGGATTCCTCTCTGGACTAGCACTAATTTTAGCTGAACTGTCATGAACACTATCAGAGAAAAAGATGAAGAAAAAATATATATGCTCTTCAGCCTATCTTCAGCTTGCTTTATATTAAAGAACTCCTTTATTTGTATGTAAAGTTTAAGCTGTTAAAGCCAAACCACTGCTGCATTCCCTGATGGAAGTCTGCTGGACAAATCCATAGAGGATATCCATCAGTAGTCTAAGCACTGTAAACCATGATGGTTCAGAGCAGTGTTTTTTAGTCAGTAAAAGAGGAAAATATTTTAACTAGGACATTGGTACAGTACTTTCTCAATCTTGCCACATATTTAGTAAACAGTAGATTTATTTGCTAAAAGTGTTTTAGTTTATTTCTCATTTCTCTTCAGCACCCTCTGTAGAAACCTGTAGCACAGAAAAGTTGTGCAAGTTGGCTGAATTGGAAGTATTTATGAGGGGAGAGGCTGAGGGAGCTGGGGCTCTTTAGCCTGGAGGAGACTGAGGGGGGACTTCTCCATGGCTATCAATATGTTCAGAGGGGATGGAGCCAGACTCTGCTCAGTGTCATCCACTGTTAGGACAAGGGGCAGTGGGTGTTAAGTTGG